>JAEIFV010001612.1:0-32181 GCA_018904265.1 Lordiphosa collinella | reverse complement strand
GGTATTGGCTTTTAGATTGTGCTGGAAATTGCCGATTGCTTTGTGAGTGTGTAAGCAAATTCGACGGCTATTTGCGTGCATGTGTTTGATCGTAGCAAACTTGCTCTCTTTTTCTCTCCCTTCTCGTTCTCTGTACATGACCGAGTTACGCAAACCAATTCCAAGGTTGAGTCTGTTGAATTGTTTTTGTTTGTGGATTTGCCAAATACGGCATGGAGAGAGAATTTTTAAAAAGCGGCTAGAAGTCACTTGAAAGATTCTTGATTGTTGAATGAACCAAAAATGAAGACGATCTGTTAATTAATTTAGTAGAGAAAGTTTGATTTAAGAAATAAAAAACAATTTCTCTGTGTTGGTAACAGATAGAGGTTTGACCATGTATGACATATGCTTCTTTACTGCAGGCAGATCGTTTATTTTCAATTTTCGGCACTGCCCCGCAATTTGAGAAAAACATCATATGATATGTTTCTAGTTAAAATTATTTATCGACTTGCCAAAGGAATCACAATGATCGGATGAAAGGTTGTCGAGATATGAGCAAAAGAGTGTTGGAAGCAGTATCGCTGCTTACTGCTGCCACTGCAGCATCAAAATTCACTGAGCGTACACTTTCGTTGGTACAGAGTGTGTACGGGCTTACCGACTTATTTCCATGTTAATAAGAGAGTTAGTTTTTTTAGAACCCCAAATTTGTTTTAGGTGGTTTTATGGGTAAACGTCACATACTGACCATTTACGGTGTGTTAAAACTTTCAGTTTGCTGTTTAGCTTTGAGCTAAATGTTCAGTAACAATACAGCGTATCACTCGGCGCGCGCTTGCTGTCAAGCCCAGTATTTAGCAAAAAACAGATTCAGTTATCATTATCATTATCATTATTAACACACACACATATCATATCGTTATCGTTATCGTTATCGTTATCGTTATTGTTATCGTTATCGTTTTTCCGACCCTAAGGCCAAATTTTCCAACTTCAGAAAATAACATTACAAATTAGATCACTTACCATCCTTACAAAGCCCCCAAAACAGAATTTCAAGTCAACGGGAAAAAAAGAAGTTTACGATTTTCCGGGATTTTTCCTAGGCCGAATTTCGCCGAGAATCCATCCCTTTCACAAAACATCTTCCAACACTTTCTTTCCAAAATTTCCATTTTCAAAAAGATTCGATGAAAAATAGATTTTGGCATATCGAATTTCCCGGGCCTTGCAGGCAGATTTTCCGAAATCGGGAAAAAACGTTTCCAATTATTTCGCATACTTTGCTTACAAACCCAGTTCCAACACAATAGGATGAAAAAAAATTTTCCCAATGCAAACTTTTCCGACGCTTTTCCGGGAATTTTCCGACCCTAAGGTCGATTTTTCCAACATAGAAAAATGGCATCTCAATTTATTTCACTTACTATCCTTACAAACCGAATTTCAAGTCAATCGGATTGAAAATAGATTTTGCATATAGAATTTTCCAAGAATTTTCCTTGTGGGCGGATTTTCCGAAATCGGGAAAACACGTGTCCAATTATTTCGCATACTTTGCTTACAAAAACCGAGTTTCAACACAATCGGATGAAAAATAAATTTTCCCATAGAAACTTTTCGGACGCTTTTCCGGGAATTTTCCGACCCTAAGGTCAAATTTTCCAACATCGGAAAATGGCATCTCAATTTATTTCACTTACTATCCTTACAAGCCGAATTTCAAGTCAATCGATGGAAAATAGATTTTTGCATATCGAATTTTCCGAGAATTTTCCTTGTGGGCGGATTTTCCGAAATCGGGAAAACACGTGTCCAATTATTTTGCATACTATGCTTACAAACCGAATTTCAAGTCAATCGGATGAAAAATAAAATTTTCCCCATACAAACTTTCCCGACGCTTTTCCGGCTTTTCCGGGTGGAATTTTCCAAAACCCCGTCTTAGTACGCACTTTCACCACATAAGGAAACTCCGGGCCAAATTTCAGCCCTCTAGCTCTTACCGTTTAGGGCTGTGCGATGATTGCCAATCAGTCAGTCAGTCAGTCAGTCAGGACAAACTATTTTATATATAGAGAGATATATCCGGTTGCGCTTCGCTACGCCGCCGTCAATCTATATTGACATGACATAAAACCGATATAGTTTTTCTTCTTCGACCGGCTCTTACCCAGATAACCGTAATCGTTATCGTTATTGCTATCGCAATCGCTTTCGTTATCGTTTTCGTTATCGTATCGTTATTGTTATCGTTATTGTTGTTGTTATCGTTATCGCTATCGTTATCGCTATCGTTATCGTTATCGCTATCGATATCGTTATCTTTACCGTTACCGCTATCGTTATCGTTTTCGTTGCCGTTACCGTCATCGTTATTTCTTATACTGTTCTTACAGACCAAGTGAAAAGCCAATCGGATGAAAATCGGTTTTTGGCTGCTGAGTTTTCCATTAGTTTTCCGACCCTAAGATCAAATTTTCCAACATCAGAAAATTACATTTCAATTCATTTCACTTACTATCTTTACAAACCGAATTTTAAGTCAATCCGATGAAAAATAGATTCATGGTTATCGAATTTTTCGAGAATTTTCCTTGTGGGCAAATTTTCCGAAATCGGGAAAACACGTGTCGAATTATTTCGTACACTTCGCTTACCAACCCAGTTTCAAGTCAGCCGGATGAAAAAAATTACCCATACAATCTTTCCGATGCTTTTCCGTGAATTTTCCGACCCTTACTGTCGAATTTACCAACTACGGATAGTCGCATTTAATTTAATTCAATTACTGTCTTACAAACCGAATTTCAAGTCAATCCGATGAAAAATAAAATTTTCCCCATACAAACTTTTCCGACGCTTTTTTGGCTTTTCCGGGTGGAATTTTCCAAACCCCCGTCTTAGTACGCACTTTCACCACATAAGGAAACTTCTGTCCAAATTTCAGCACTCTATCTCTTACCGTTTAGGCTGTGCGATAGTAAAGACAGTCAGTCAGGGTTGAACAGTTCTACCATCTATATATATAAAACTGTTTAACCTGACTGACTGACTGACTGACTGGCTGACTGACTTACTGGTGACTAAGACTAGGTCTTGGAAAATTCCACACGGAAAAGCCGGAAAAGCGTCGGAAAACTTCGTATGGGCAAAATTTATTTTTTTATCCGATTGACTTGAAATTCGGTTTGTAAGCATAGTATGCAAAATAATTGGACACGTGTTTTCCCGATTTCGGAAAATCCGCCCGCAAGAAAATTCTCGGAAAATTCGATATGCACAAATCTATTTTTCATCCGATGGACTTGAAATTCGGTTTGTAAGGACAGTAAATGAAATAAATTGATAAGTGATTTTCTAATGCTGAAAAATTCAACCGTAGGGCCCCGGAAAAGCGTCGGAAAAGTTTGTATGGGTTCATTTTTATTTTTCATCCGCTTAACTTGAAATTCGGTTTGTAAGGACAGTAAGTGAATAAAATTGAAATGATATTTTCCGATGCTGGACAATTCGACCGTAGGGTCGGAAAATTCCAGGAAAAAGCGTCGGAAAAGTTTGCATTGGGAAATTTTTTTTCATCCTATTGACTTGAAACTGGGTTTGTAAGCGAACGTTTACCAAAATTTTGAGTTTTCCGATTTCAAAAAATCTGCCCGCAAGGAAAATACCTGGTAAATTCGATATGCCAAAATCTATTATTCATCGGATTGATTTGAAATTCTGTTTGTAAGGATAGTAAGTGAAATGAATTGAAATGTGATTTTCGATGATAGGCGCTACTCTATTGTCGATATCAAATTCTTTTATATCTTCCCAAACTTCATTTAACTTTAACACCTTAACAAATTTGTGAAATGTGTTTACCTTATGAAAAGGATCTTTCAGAAATAAAACAATGTTCTTCAATTCTTTCAAATCTAAACTTTCCTCATTCTTCAAAAAAACTTTCTCAAAGCATTCAGCTATTGGAATACAAAATGTATTAGTTATTCCATCAAGAAGCGTTTGAACATCAACTCTAGTAAAATTAGATTAAAATGTAAATTACATAAAAACTTGAGTGCAATGTTGTCGAAAAAATCTAGTTGGAAAATAGAATCGTCATTTTGGTCGGTTGGGCTGTCATTCTCCTTATGATCTCATTCTCTTTATGATTTGAAAAATTTGATTAGGAAGTATTTTCTAATAGCTTAGAGAAACCTGAAATACATGAATTACCATTTTGGAAGTGCTTTTTAAAAGATTTAAGACCTTGATGGCAGTTAGGACAAAAGAACGTACTTGCAGGTTTTAAATTGTGCATCAGCTTAAAATGGTTAACAAGACTGCTTCGACTTTCAAATGGCTTATTACAAACGAAACACAAAGCCATTTTGTTTATTTGTAATTTACTTATAATTCTATCTCTTAATCTTATAACTATTTCAGGTCATTGATCAGGCACAAAACACTTGGCGATGCTTTATCTTCCTTAAAATGTATAGAATAGAAATATTTTTGAACGAACATCCAAAATTCAAGACTGTCGCATGAATATTTTAAATTTAAAGCATGAAATACTTTAAAGCATTTGTCGAATGCACTCAAAAATGAAGGAAGTTCGTATTTAATTTCGTCGTAATAAACATAAAACTTTGCCTGACTTACGTTCAATCCCACTGCTAATATTATTGGCTGTAAGGTCTCACCACGACTGTAAAGGGATGTCTTCAAATGCTGTATTTGGTTTTCAACGTCATTGAAAGTGATAACATGGAGCAAAAAGGAAACCAGGGAATCCTTAATTGTAGATCTTTCTACCGCTTTTCTTTTTAACGGTTTTCGTAGCACTACTGGACGCAGCAAAACGTGAAGTAACAGCGCAATAAGTGGATCCTATCCTGTAGAAAGGGGAAAAGCAAATAAGCATATGAAAGATAGATAAATATATTTTCTTTAAGCAACACAAACCTTCAGCATCGGAACTGATTTTTTCAAGGGATGACAAATGGATTGGATCCTTGACTTTAGTGTTTAAAATAGGAATAATTTTAATTTTGAAGTGATCCCATTTGGCCATATGGCATGTCTATTCGGGATACAAGAAATTGAAGTCAATGTTAATCTATAAAATAAAAAAATTAGTAAATATATAAAACAATAAACTTTATTAAAAACTAAATCAGGCCTGTTCCGCATGATCTGATCGAAATCGAAAACGGGAACAGGTCTGTATAATTTTCTTTCCAAATGATGTCCCATCGAGTGAGAAAATAGCTTCCAGTTGCTCAAAATGCCAATAATATTATTTTTGCTATTCTCTGTGCAAACAATTTCTTCTCGTCGAATTTTATAGCATTTTCGCCAATTTTCCTGAACGTCGTTCTATGGCTCGCAGTACACCTTTAGCCATTCAAAAGCAGCAGTTGTTTCTTTAAAAAAATTAAATAATTAAGTATGTATATTTTGGTTAAGGCTTTAAGTTTTAGAATATTACCTTTTTCATTGCAGTCTTCAATTTGGCTATTAACTTCTGTATTCTTGTTCGAACTGCTAGGTGCTCCAAAGATTCTTCACTTTCTTTAAGCGTTTCAATTGGTTGTAATTTCTACGACTTAATCTTCCTGATGCACGCGTTCCAGAATTATTGAAATATATGTTCTAAGAAAAAGTTAAGCGACAACGTTAATTCTATTTATCAACAAAATCTGTCTCTCTTACCTTGTCATCACCGAAATTATTCTCAATCTCAAGAGAAATTTGTTGAAAGTCGATTTTCGAAAGTTTAATTTTATGTTTTAAGGTCCAAGTTACTACGGCCTCTATTAAAATTTTACGTGCTGGATCATTTAACTTTTTAGATTCTAAAAACACACGTTGAACAACGTCACCAGCAGGGTGATCACATAAAATGCTTTTGAAGTCCTAGAAAAAAAACGTAATGCTTTAATTCGTGGTTCGATGGAGCAAGAACATATCTTACAATGACGCCTCTATGGTTTGACCATCCCTTTTGTCCTGATTGCCAATCATCAAAGTTTTTAAGTCAGAGTTTATTGAACGTAAGTAATTGGGACATCCTTGGATTGTGTCATAGCCCTATGGATGAAATAAATAGACGTAGATCATATTTTTTACTTGAATAAAAGTATTATTTTGAAATAGCTCTTACCTTAAGGCGTTTCCACTCAAAAAGTTGATTTCTAAAATCAATTTTTTCGCTTAATTTGAATTTCCGAAATAAAGAAATAAATGCGTCAAGCCAGCATCCGTTAAAAACCGAAGCGTTTTTATTGTGATAAGCTCATCTACATAAGACAAGATGAAATTTAAGTCGTAATTAAAATAGTTTTTTAATTATGTCAAAAGTACTCAAAAGTCGGTCAAGCCCGACTATAATAACTTAACGCGCGCGCAGCCACCAACAAGCAACAACAACCACAAGAAAACGAAAGACACAGAAGAAGTTGTTGTTTTGCGTGAGCTCTATGCGCCTTCGCGTGGTCCTGTGGACAGACAGACAGACGGACATGGCTATATCGACTCGGCAGTTGATGCTGATCAAGAATATATGTAAATATTGTAAGTGGTCGGAGATGTTTTCTTTTGGCTTTTACTGTGAATGCGAGAGCAACAGCACAGTAAAACTTTTCTCACTTTTGCTCTAGTCTTTTTCACAAAATCATTTTGTTGATTTCTTACTTACCGTTTAACTCACAAATCATATGGCCAAAACCCCTTTCTTCGAGAAGGAGTTCAAGCTTATCTAATTTTTTATCGCACTGCTCAATGTTCATCCTTTCACCGTACACTACTGACACAGACTGGTCGATTGTGTTCTGTAACTTCACGAAACTTTTATTAATGTGTGTATATCGGTGTGTATCGAACAACATGATTGACTTAGGCAAGCATTCGGTGTGAATCGGCGAGTTTCTTCGGGACTGCACAGGCCTGGTGTAAATGCATACACATACAGACATGCACACAAATAGTAGACAATACTAATCCACGCAAAGAACATTTAACGACTGAATTTTTTGACGAGACATTCCGCGATGCAACAACAAAATTCGGCAATATTTTCAAGCTGCTCAACTAGAATTTTCTGGAAGAGTCTTACAATTTGTGCAGTAATGGGTACTGCATGCACACTTAATAATTGCAACAATAAAATTTTTTAAAAATATTAACAATTTTTGCAGTTAAACTTACTGTCGGCACAAATAGTTTATGCAAAAACAAAATGAATTAAAAAATCTTACAATTACTACAGTTCGATTTACTATAAATAAAGTTTATTGCTGCAACAACGAAATATGTTTAATATAATCGACGAATTTTTCGGTTGGACTTACTGAAGCCACAGTTCAAAGCTACAATAACAAAATACATCTTGAAACATTTACAACTGTAGTGGTGTTTCTAACCGTGAGCCTAGTTGATCAAAGAAACAGCAAAATACAACTTTAAATTCATTTATTACAGTTATATGTACTGTAGTTATAGTTAATTCATACAACAACTAAATGCCTTTAAAAAAAACTTACCAATTTTGCAGTTGAAGTTATTGTAGACACTCTTTTAATTTGCAACAACAAAATTTACTTGAGAACATTTAAAATCTCCGGTTGAGATTTACTGTTGATACAGTTTATCTGAGCAGCAACAAAATACATTAATAGCATAATACTATTTTTGCGGTTAGATTTACTGTGGGTACAGTAAATTGTTACAAAAACAAAAGTATGAGATAAAAAATCACGCAGGAGTTACTATTTTTATGGTAAACTTACTGAAGTAGCTGTAACTTATTACAATAACAAAATATCTGTAAAAATACTTGTAGCTAAATTTACTATAATAACAGTGGTTAATTGCAACAACAAAATACGTGCTACCATAAATACGTAAAACTAACAATTTCTTCGGTAGATAGAACTGTTAGCACGGTTACCAGACAACAACAAAACACACGCATAAAAAAATTGGAAAAAAGTTACAGTTGGAGTAGTTAATTCTACCCACCAGATTTTTTTGTGTGTAGTGTCCATTCATCCGCTCTGGCTCTACGTCCTCTTCCATCCTTCACTACCATCATTTTTGACTTCTCGATGTTTATCTGGAGACTCCACGTCTGACAGTAAATACTTAGAGCATCAATCATCTGTTGCATATGCTGAGGAGTTTCCGCCAATAACACCATGTCGTCGGCATACATCAGAACCTTGATTCGTTCAGATCCAATTTCTACACCTCCGGGAAGATTCGCAGCTTTACACCTGCGTTCGTTTCGAACCATTCTGAAAGTTGGATTCCATCCCATACAGTCGTCTTATTTAAGCTATAAAGGCTTTCTATTATGGCAAGAAACTTGGTCGATACTCCAACATTACTTAGCTTTAGATAAAGACTACGCCTATCAATCGTATCGAAAGCAGCTTTAAAGTCTACAAAAAAAGTAAACATTTTTCTCTTTTGTCCCAGGAACTGTTTGGCAATCGACGTCAATGAAAAAATACTGTCTACTGTAGAGTAGCCCTATCTGAATCCAGCTTGGTATTCCCCTAAGATATCGTACATTTTAATCCAGTTAGACGCGATAGCAGAACTGATGTAAACACCTTCATCATCGCATTGAGAAAGGATATTCCTCTATAATTCGCTGGCTCCATTTCGTTCCCTTTTTTGAAAATCGAGAATCTTTTAAAGCTGTCAGGGGCAACTCCAGTTTCGAAAATATGATTAAATGCGGCTAAGAGCTGGGTAATAAACAGTGGTGTTGCATTTTTTAAAAATTCAGCCGGAACTCTATTTACCCCAGGTGCTTTTTTGGGCTTGCAACGAGCGAGGGCTTCTAATCCTTCCGCATCCTGAATCGGTCGATCTAGTACTGGCGTAGTCACAAATGGAAATGCAAAAAGGTGTTGAGAGATGGGCATTTCTTCATAGAGTAGGCTTTGAAAATGCGATGCCAAGCTGTGTGCGCTCACCTTTATGGCTTTGCTTATGCCAGTTCCGTTTACCTCCCTCTACTAAACAATTACCCCGTCTGCGTGCGCATGCAAATCGACTTGTACTGGGCATTTGCTTCTTGGTACTGCATTTTCGCTTCCTAAGTTGCATTTTTGTTGACCGCGCGAAGCAACCTCATCGATTTCGTCCTGGCTTCCCCACATTCTTTGTTGTACCAAGGCTGTAGCTTTTTGATAGTTGTCCTGGTCGGCTTCTGCATAAATTTAGCTGCCTTGACAATGGACTTTGTAAGAATTTCAGTTGAGAGTGTTGTTCCAGGCTCTGCAGCTTGGCTTATAATCCGGTCCAAATTTGCCGCGTATCTACGGGCACCGTTATCTGACCATCTTAACTTTGGCAGAAGCTCGTTTTTCTCATCCTGCATTTGCCTGGGGTTCCAAATCTCAACATCTACGCTTATTGGCATGTGATCTTAGTAAATCTCGCTTTCTACTTTCAAATCAGTAACATATGGATGCCATGATCAGGCAATAGTTAATTGTTGAAGTAGCTTGGGATCTGATGAATGTGAAATTTCCTTCACGGTCGCTGCTTGTTCTACCATTTAAGACTGCCATGTTAAAAGTCTCGCTCAGCTCTATTAATTTCTTGCCTTTCCAGTCAATGATCATATCCTTAGCCGCTCTAACGACGTTGGCATATCTATTACATGAATCCTCAGTTATCACTTGCTCTTTTGCAATGCGCGCATTAAAGTCGCCAAGCTCTACAAGTCGTCCTAACTATTTTTTATCCTGGAGTCTATCAGCCTTCATTTGGATGATTTCATCTCTGAGCTCCCGATTTTCCCATTCCAAAGATTCAATTTTCTGCGTAACGCCTCCAATTTTTAATTTTAATTCACCAATATCCTCTTTTGATGCCACTGTATGTGCTAGACTGCTCTGTCGATCAAATTTATCCATCTGCCATACAGCAAATATTGCCTAGTACATTTTCTGGCGACAAATCTGAGCAATTCCTCTTCTCTGCTTGAGTTAGCTGACTAGATGATGGTTTGGGTCATGATGAAACTAGTAAAATCTCTCCCTTATTGTATGTTGACAAATGAGTGTGAGCCTACTAATTTCATGAGACTGAGTGAAATGGTAACATTTTCTGTGTTAAACCCTAGACTGGCAGTGGGGTAAATTTACAGCCTACTGTAACCTATGCCCTATGTCGAATGATTTTCGGTTCACGCTCCGGCTCTGGTATTGCATCTGCCATGAGACTTCTTCTATTCGCCACCTGGCCTTTTTGGTTAAAGGCTTCCAATCGGTAGCTTTAAAATGTGTATGGCAGATTTGTACCAAAACTACATTCTAAGGAATCTTCCCACAATTTTAATTTTTTCCATCTTTGGAACATAAATAAAATTTACTCCCTCAGTTTGAATTCTCGCACGACAGTATATGCAAAAGGCCGTTTTTTTTCTCCTCAAATTAGGGTTAAAGCAAAAAACAAAAAAATTCGAAAAAATTTCGTCCGATACGAGCCCACTCTGTTAAGTACTGACAATAAGGGACTAATCGAGAGAGCTTATACCTATTACATCATGGTTTGGGTATTGTATGGGTAGAGTATCCATTTGGCGTCCTTTGCATATTTCCTTATTTGTTTATTTCTACCGCAGCCTAGAAGTATGCTTCAAAAGTTTGCTGAGCTTTTACAGATATATTGCGCTTGCGACGAGCTCTTTTCTGCTACAACAACGATCTCGCTTACTCACAGGTGGTATGTATTGGTTGGGGATCCGCCGGCTCCGCGGTTTGTTATTTTGTATATCGTTCCTATCGTTCCGTGTTAAATAGAACCAGTGACTTGCCTTCACCTGCTGATGTTTAGCAACCAGCTCCAATGAGAATTCACAGCTGCAAGACGCGATCTGGGCAGTTTATTACAAATTACTTAATTTTTTGTTGGACCAGCTGACTCTGCTTAAGATGGTCAAATATATAAAACACTTACTGCTTTATATAAATGGGGATGTAAATGGGTATGAATATGGAGGGGAAAAGTCTTCTCTTAAATGTGGAGTCTGAAGAGTCCGGTTCGGAGTGTAGTTTAGACCAGAGGCAGGCAAAATATACATATGCATTTTTGCATTGCAATGCATTGGTGTGTGTGAGAGCAGCTCAAAAATTGCTCTCAATTTCAGTAGCAACGACTGCGTCGCGGCGTAGGAAAGCAAGCAACGCAGCGGCGCTGCTTTGAGAATTTTCCTATATACGCGAGATAGCAAGCTGCCGGCCCCTGGTTTAGACTCAGAATAATTTTTTTTATTGTCTATATTATTATTGTCTTATTCTTATTAGGGTTGTGAAAATATGTAGAAAATATCGTATCGATGATACATCATTTTTTTTTAAATATATCAAATTGATAAAATATTTATTACTTAAAAAACATCGATATATCGAGTATTTTTAATATTTCCTCCCTACTTTTATAGGAACTTATTTTCCATTTTTCCATTTTTTTGTTTACTTATTTTAACATAACGTTTCTGAACATATTAAGGAAATTCTTTTTAAGAGATCATTGATACATTATATACATTGATAAATTACATTTTAGCACCAAGGTTCATTTTTTAACGATTTAAAAACACCCTTTGTGTTACGTGCAGGTCGGTCATGCGGCTTCGACTATCGCACACGACACACTTAATCGCTGATTCCAGCCTCTCTGATGATACGGAGCTACCTGGTGTGATAAGGTAGCCCATTGCTAGCTTAAACGAGGTGTGTTCAAAAAGTATCGCGAATTTTATATTTTCGCGGGCTACGTATATTCGAATTTCGTTTTTGTTTTTGCGTTATGTTGGTACTCATGTCTCTCACTTATGCCGACAAGCTCGGCCATTTTGAATGTTCACTTAATTGTTGACAGCTGCTTTGCTTGCACGTGTTTTGGATCGTCTTCGATTTTTACCAATTCAAAAAAATGGATCAAAGAACCTGTATCAAATTTTGTGTGAAAAACGAAATTAAGTGCGCGGATGCATTCCGAATGTTGACTGTGGCATACGGAGAAGCTACCTTGGACCGAAGCAACGTTTATCGGTGGTACAAAATGTTCTCAGAAGGCCGAGAAGATGTGAACGACGAAGAGCGTGCCGGACGCCCGAGCACTTCAACAACAGACGAAAAAATTAATGAAGTGGAGATAATAGTATTGGCCAATCGTCGAATCACCGTTAGAGAAGTTGCTGAGGACCTAAACATATCGATTGGCTCGTGCCATTCGATTTTTATCAATGATTTGGGCATGAGACGGGTCGCCGCGAAATTCGTACCAAAATTGCTCAATTGCGACCAAAAACAGCATCGCATGAACATTGCTAATGAGATGTTAAACTCTGTCAGCGACGACCCAAATTTGCTCCAGTGGGTCATAACTGATGACGAATCGTGGGTTTATGGTTATGACGTGGAAACCAAAGCTCAATCATCTCAATGGAAGCTGCTGCACGAACCAAGACCGAAAAAAGCGCGCCAAGTTCGGTCGAATGTAAAAGTTTTGCTGACAGTTTTTTTTCGATTGCAGGGGCGTGGTGCATCATGAGTTCTTGCCACAGGGAAGAACGGTCAATAAGGAATATTACCTGCAAGTTATGCGCAATTTGCGCGAAGCAATCCGTCAGAAACGCCCGGATTTGTGGAAGAACAAAAATTGGCTTTTGCACTACGATAACGCCCCTGCTCACACATCGTTGCTTGTGCGCGACTTTTTGACCAAAAACAACACACTAATGATGCCGCAGCCACCGTATTCCCCAGATCTGGCCCCCTGTGACTTTTTCTTGTTCCCTAAACTGAAGAGGCCCATGAAAGGACGACGTTACGCTACGCTTGACGAGATAAAGACGGCATCGAAGGAGGAGCTGAACAAGATTAAAAAAATGATTTTTTGAAGTGCTTCGAAGATTGGAAAAACCGTTGGCACAAGTGTATAATCGGCGGTGTCCCAGAAATCTCTTCCAACCAAATTCCAACCCAAAACCAATTCTCGGTGTCCTAGAAATCTCTTTCGGTTGGTTTCAAAGCTCTCGTATTTTGTTGGGAGATTTTGGCAAACCAACCTATACACAAACCAGCCAATACATTAACCAATCAATAGCGAATTCACGAACCCACGCAATATATCAGCACTGATTTTGTAGTAGGACCATAATCCTATGCACACTCCTTTCGAACTCGACTTTCGGACTAGACTTTCGAACTGAACGAAATCTCTCGAAGTTCTGGGACACCGACGGATTTCACTAGCGATTTGCAAACCAACCGATGCCTAAAACTCTAGAGATTTCCAGGACACCCCCGAATATCTCATGGGGATTACTTTGAAGGGGACCAAATAGATATTCATGAATAAATAAATAATTTTTGAAAAAACATAAAATTCGCGATACTTTTTGAACACACCTCGTATAGCATTGGCAAAGTTTCCTTTTGTGAGGTCCAAAATGCAATTGGATCACTATCCCACGAAGTAAATGGTAGGTTTAAGAACAATTTTAGCTCTTGGTTATCCTGAACTTCCTCCTAGGCTTTCTGAGTTGGTCGCGCTGCAATCGATCGGTTATGCGCCTCAAGGAACCCTTCATTTTTGTAATCAGTATCATCATCATTATAAAACAGACTCTCATTTGGAAAAATCTGTGATTTCTGTATTAAATACATTGAAAAGGAAATTAGTTTATTAATGTTTTTGTAGAGACAAAGATATTTAATTCTAGTGAACTATTCAGATTAATGTATAAATCATTAAACGGGTTACTTTAAGTTATTTAAAGTGGTATTAATAATGTTTACAACATAATAATTTTACGTACTTCTTCAGTGCTGTATTGAGAGATTTCAAAAATGATATCCTTTACCGCTTCACTGACTGTGAGGGGCGGGAGGTATACTC
Organism: Lordiphosa collinella; assembly: GCA_018904265.1. Classification (NCBI taxonomy): domain Eukaryota; kingdom Metazoa; phylum Arthropoda; class Insecta; order Diptera; family Drosophilidae; genus Lordiphosa; species Lordiphosa collinella. The sequence continues at coordinate 18,279 of JAEIFV010001612.1, read as the reverse complement.
TTTTAAAACGTGGGTCCAGCAAAGATGACTTGACAAGTAATTTATTGTTTTGCAATGATACGAAACGTTCTTGGGATACTTTTAGTAGAGTGGCTTTAGTTAAAATACCTTCAGCTGATTCTACTCGTAAGTTCCGAACTTTGTCCAATAAGAGTGAAATTAATGGTATTACCATGCTGTGGCGTCTTTAAATGGCTTTAACAAATCACAAAAGTCTTGGCAAATATAAATTTCATTGTCTGTAAGCATATCTGGCAATCCTATTACTGAACTTGATCTATTTATTAACACTATTGCCACTTTATTTGCAAGACTTAAAAATGAAGTAAGCATGTCAAGACAGGAATTCCACCTCGTATCAACACTTTGCACAAGTGTCTTAATTCGACCCTCAGATATGCCTTCATCGGCTTGTAACTTGCGCAACATGTCCATCGCTGCTGGGCTGTGTTTAAAAGGGTTACAATTTTGTACACTTTGTTCAACACATTGGAAAAAGACACAATGTCGTTTACAACATCATCCACTACCAAGTGAATGGTATGAGCAAAACAAGGAACGTGTTTTACTTTTCCCAACAATAAATTTGAGGCTGCCTTCGTATTATTGGCATTATCGGTTGTAAGTGATCTCCACTTATGCTGATCAATTTCAAATGCATTGCACGCACCCTCCAGTAAGGTACGTATGTATGTAAGAATTTGCGTCTGAATTTCTTATACTATTTTCACAATGGTGAACTTACCTTGATGAATAAAAAATCTTTTTTTTTAATATTAATATAAAATTTTTAGTTTTATAATTATTTATTAATTTTTTTATAATTAATATTTAATTTTTAAATTTTTTAGGAATAAAATTTTTGTTAATATTTTAGTTAATAAAATAGAAGATTTTTTCGGAAAAAGTTAAAACTTACTCAAATTATTCCTTAAATAATTATCGTTCAAAGAAAAAAACCGCTACCAACAAACTTTATTATTTTAGGAGATATTAATTTTCTTCCGCTAGATAAGCCATTTCGCCCACTGTGCCGCTCGAAGATATGTCGTTTGTATCACGGCGGAGATATGCCGTCGAAGTTAATAGCCTATTTCCACTATAGCAAATATGTTCATATTTTCACTTTTATCACATATCCAAAAATGTGTAACATTTTTTCCATAGAAAAAAATGTACATTAAATACGTCAAAATAGCGACGAATTTGGATCGGTGGAATATGGAACACAAAGGAAATTTTTATTTTTCAATTTTCTCTTGATTGCAATGATTAATCCAAAAACTTTAAATGCAGAAAGGTGAAAAATTGCGTAAAATATTGTTTTATTTGGGTTGGGGTTACTTTCAAGCCTTATGGACATTAAAATTTAAGTGTTGAAAAATTGACTTTCCACTAAATTGAAAATATCTCAACATCCATCTCGCGTAGGGCTATGCACGATATACCCGCGTATTCGCCTTAGTTTTGCCTGTCTTTCAGTAAGATAAAAATCATGTGGAGCGTTTTCGAGATATCTTCAGTTTTGTGGGACCACCTACCAGGCCGGCCCATACAAATTGCACCCGATTAGCATTGGCTTGCAAATGCTAATTTCTCGACTTTCAGCTCGCGTAGCGCATTGCACGGTATACCTGCGTATTCGCTATGGTTTTGGCTGATTTTTAGTAAAAGTTAGATCAAAATCATGTAGAGCGCTTGGGAGAAAAGTGATGATTTGTAGGAGGTCTAAGTGCGGTAATTCAAAAATTATTCAGACCGCCCCAGAAATGGAACCAGCTCAATATCGGAACCAGTTCAAATACCTATCGATATTCGTTATTTTTAAACCAGCGATGTCCAAAATTTGAAAAGGCAGCCACGCGTGGTTGGCAAGTTTGGTGATTGTGTGTGAGTTTGGACACCACTGTTTTAAACCAAATTATTTTAATATTTATAGCTCGCGTAGCCCAATGCACGGTATGGAAGATTAATCTGCATCTTTCCTCCACCCACTCATTAAAATCAAGTGGAGGGTTTTTGAGAAAAATTAACTTTTTCCAACCCGCCAATTTTTTGGTCGCTCTGGCAAGGCTGGCTGCCCATTTGACTTACAGCCAATCGTCTGACTAATTCGTCGCTGGCTAAATAGATCGATTCCAAGCTCGCGTAGCCCAATTCACGGTATGACAGATTAAACTACAAATTAATCAGTATCTTTCCCACACCCACTCATTAAAATCATGTGGAGGGTTTCTGAGAAAAATTAGCTTTTTTTAACCCGCCAACAATTCGGCCACTATGGCAAGGCTGGCTGCCCATTTGATTTATCGACAATGGTCTCCCTAATTCTTCGCTGGCTAAATTGATTTATTGCCAATGGTCTGCCTAATTTGTCGCTGGCTAAATAGCTCGATTCCAAGCTCGCGTAGCCCAATGCACTGTAAGACAGATTAAACTACAAATTAATCGGCATCATTCCCACACCCACTCATTAAAATCATGTGGAGGGTTTCTGATTTTCTGGGAAATACAAACATAAGTGTGCTCTTACTCACACACACACACATAGCTGCACCAAACTTAGCGGAATCAGAAAATGTGGTCACACTGCCACACTTTGTGCCACAATTCAATGGGTAGCTGAAAGTTGAGATATTTTCAATTTAGTGGAAAGTCAATTTTTCAACACTTAAATTTTAATTCTATAAGGCTTGAAACCAACTCCAACCCAAATAAAACAATAGTTACGCAATTCTTAACCTTTCTGCATTTAAAGTTTTTGGATTAATCATTGCAATCAACAGAAAATTGGAAAATAAAAATTTCCGCTCCAAATTCGTCGCTAACTATTAGTCGCTATTTTGACGGACATACATATTTAATATAGTATATGTGTCCGTTCGCCACGAGTGACAACAGTGTTGTAAAAGAAAATACTAGATTATTTGATATTGATATCACAAAAAAATCAACCCTAATGTTATCGATGTCACAAAAAGTCAACCCTGATTTAAAATTAATTTGAAATGATAATTGAAGGTAAGGGCGAGTTTCATAATGTTTTATTTAATATTAATTTGATTTCTAATGGCTCCAAAACGCAAGTCAGTGTCTTGGAAGGACTACCATGAAGTCATGCTCATGGATCAGTTGGCGAAGAATTTTGTCGCGGGACACCCATTTATTTGGAAGGATGGTTGCCAAATTCATTGAATGGAAAGACGTTCGCAAAAAAAATTGGACAGTTAAAGCGCAAATACAAGTAAATACAAGATAAGTAGAGACTTTTTTATACAGGTCTGAACTAAAAACGCAATGTGTTTCAGACGGTGCTCTATCAAAATGAGAGCCGTAAAGTCAGTGCAGCCATCATCCTCTTTCTCAAACAGTGTGTTAAGGTAAAGTGACTCGTGTGGCTTACTGGCCTCACATGGGAATTCAGAATGCCTAAAGAAACGCAAACTGGACCAGGCCGAGATGACACCGTTTGTAAAGGCTATAGTGGCTGCCACAACAGAGCGGATGGAGGTACTTGACCGACAAGCAACTGCTCGCTTGGAGATTATGGAGCGCATGGGGAATGCCACTATTGAAGTTTAGTCTAATATGATCAAACTTTAAAATAAAATGTTAAGAAATACATAGAAGCTAGTATATTGTTTTATTTTATTTATTGTTGAGTCTTTAGGAATTTTTTTTATTATTATTTTGCAAACACAAATCAAACGTGTAATTTGTTTGTCTTTTGTCAATTTTATTTGAGAAAGTATTTAAGCAAAATTTATATTTTAATGTCTCATACTAAATGCAACTGCATTTATTGTTTTGAGCTCCATAGAACTTAGTGCAAAGATGAAATGCATAATAACTCAAATTTAAATTATCAGCTGTCATTCACATGTTGACGAAAATGTAAAATATGTACATATCATATGGAAACGCTCAGAAAAAATATGTGCATTTCGAAAAATGTGATCATAGTGGAAATAGGCTATTAGCTGAAAAACGAGAAAGCAATGCTAACTTTGTCTGTGCCGAAGTTTAAATACACTTGAAACTTTTGTGACCACTGACATAATTTTGTGACCAATGGCTTAAAATATAAGCTATGTGTCTTGTGTGATTGGAACATTAAAAAAAATTTTTTTATTAATATGTGCAGTGTGCAGCTAAAAGATATCTCTGAGCTAAATATCAGCTATATAGCTTTAAGACTGAGGGACTAGTTTGCGTAGAAACAGACTGACGGACGGACAAGGCTCAATCGACTTAGCTCGGCATGCTGATCAAGAACTTTATGTGGTCGGATATGATTCTTCTATGCGTTCCAAACTTCTGGGTGGGCGTCGCGGAACACCCGGTGTGAGCGAAGATCTTTACGAGGGATGACTTAAAATTACAATACTTGTAAACATCGGATTTTGTAGTTTGAAGTTCAAAATTTCATATGAAATGGTTGAGGAATATCTGTGGTTACTAGATCAGGTCCTCTCCTTTTGGCGAATTGAATCCACTTGGCATTGAGCTATCGGCAAATCTAGTGTCTGTTGATGTGCTTGTCACCTCCTATATATATATTTGTAAATTTTAAATTAGAAGCCAACGTTTACACGAAAACCGATGCGGAATCGGGAACAGGGCCGATAATGTTATTTTGTTTTGTTTTGCCCCATCGAAAATCGAAGTCACTGTTTTGGGCACTGTTTTTAGCACTGTTTCGGTGACCGTTTTGGTCACTGTTTCGGTCACTGTGTTGGTCACTGCTTCTGTCACTGTTTCGGTCACTGTATCGATCACTGTTTCGGTCACTGTTTCGATCACTATTTTAGACACCGCTTATCCACCACCACCGACCCATTCACAACGCACCTGCTGCTATGGCTGTCTTCAAAGACCAAATCTGCTGACTTTGCATAGTCAAAAGCGTATACAAAGAAATCTGTTGCAAAGACAATCGTTTTCTGGATTTGCCTCCCAGTCGACAGTCCGTAAAAGAGCTTCGCTCTAATAAACTTGAACTGCCTGCAAGCATAAGATGCATATGTACCATACATGTCGAACCTCTATCTCTTAGATCTGAGCGTTCATACGGACAGACGGACATGGCTATATTGACTTGCCTGTTGATGCTGAACAGGAATATATATACTTTATAGGGTCGGAGATGCCTTCTTCTGCCTGTTACATACTTTTGCACACACTTAATATACTCTAAGTATCTTTGGTACAGAGTATAATTATGTAGGGGTCGCTACCATTCAAGTCGACACATTAAAGCTATTTGTGTCATCAGATGATTCGGAGAAACCACAATTCTTCGTAAAATGTTTTGCGAAAGTTTCCGAAAACAGTGATGCACTGTACCAGCCCGCAGACGAACTAAGTTTAAAAATACCGGCTGGTTGAAATTTGAAATATAACAGATTGCCGCCTTAGATCGTTATCGATAAAATGTCGATAGCTATCGAAAGTATCTGTACAAAATGCTCTTGGCCGAGTAGGCCGAGAGTGAGCCAAGTGATATAAAAGGCCCGACCTCAACGCAAATCAAATCACTTGACCGACAGAGGTCGAAGCGAATAGCCAATGCTATTCAATTTTTCTTTTTGTTTTAAAATTTATTTTCTTTCTTTTCCTATTTTATCTTGTGTCCGAAAAAACCTGGCCGTGCGTTGTTTGAATTTGTTTGGCACTGGCTGAACCAGTTTATGTTGATTTCTGTTTTCTATTCGATTTCCTTCCATTTTTTTTCGTAGTTCCATTTGCTTTTGACCAGCTCTTCGATGCTATATTTTACATTCATTTTGGTCTCAGCAATCAGCTTGGCTACCATTTGGCGTTGCCACTTTTCGAGATTCTGGGCAAGTGGTGGAAGTAGCTCCTGTACCGGCTGCTGCTGCTGCTTAACCTTCTCCTTTCTCTGTGGCCAGGCGATAAGATTGCAATTGACGACATTGCGAAAGTACAGGCTTTCGGATAGTAAATGGTGCTTAAAATTTTTGTCTCTGGGCCAGATTACCTGCAGTGAGATATATGATTTCATTGGTAGAGCGTTGGCCCGGCAACTCGGGAACCTTTTGGAAAACAAATGTCCGCATAAATGAACGCAAGAGTGGAGGAGTCACGCCGGGTTTGTCAAACTCTTCAAAGCAACCGCATACCATCAGGCCAGCCATTTTGGTGTAAAGCATCGTCAAATTCGCAGTCTCTCTTGACAATATATGTTTGGTTTTGGGCCAATTAGCGAACATATCGAAGGCAGCGCATCTGGTAGTTTTCATACGATTTCCTGCATTAAAGCGGAGCATGTTGGAATCAAAAGGATTGAAAGTCGTAAGCCTGTTTGATAAATAATATGATAAATGATTTGAAAATAAAAACAAATAGGGGAAAGTTAACTTCGGCTCGGCCGAAGTTTTGTATGCCCTTGCAGTTTGTTTTTCTAAATAAGACTTCTTTTCGGACCTTACTTTTCTATGGGAGCTATACTATATAGTTGTCCGATTTCGACCAAACTTAGTGCAATCATGGAGAAGCGTAACAAACTGTTACTTACGAAATTTGGAGGCGATCCCAATTAAAACAAAAAAGTTTTTCTCGCTAGAACTTCTTTTTCGACCGGTCATTCATACTGCAGCTATATGCTATAGTCATCCGATTTTGACAGAACTTTGTGGAATTGCGTGAAAGCATTTCAAATAAATAAATGCCATGTTTCAATTGAAAACAAAGTTTTTCTAACTAAGACTACTTTTCAGACTATACTTTTCTATATGGATGTTCGATTTCGACTAAACTAGCATAGAAACTGAAGGAATATATATACTTTATGTGGTCGGAGATGCTTCCTTCAATGCATTGCAAGGGTATCTGCAAGGGTATAATAAAGTCTAGTTGAAACCTACCAATCACCGCAGTCTGCATCATTGCCCGAACTAAGGGAGACGCAGGAATTCTCCGGACAAAACATCCAGAGTTTGGAGCGTTCCCTCTCATCATCGAACCGTACAAAGTACAACCTAATGAAGTTAATTGAATTTCTTTTGCAGCACCGCTGAAGTCAGCTCCGATCTGGTTCATAGCCTTCTTTTAGATTTATAGTGAGCTCCTGTGAATTAGCGAGCAAGATAGGTCCACTAACAAATCCATTTTGAGAACAGATTTGGTTGATCCAGGACAACAATGCTGCTTCCAAGTAAATAGTATGTGTGTTTTTTTCAATCCCTTTGTCTTGTCAGGATTGGCGATTGTTTTTAATACTTAATACTTCTCAGCATTTAAGTCATTTAAAACAGAATTTTTAGGTTAGCTGTTAAAATATGTCGCGACATTGCAGCAGTTATTATCATTTCATCATATCAAATCATATGTTTAGCTATCGATAAAAAGTCAATCGATAATGCAATTTACGGGAACAGTGCTGGAAAATTTGCTTACAAGCGATTAAAATAGTACGCAGAAATTTCAAATTGGGTTTGTTTCCATGAAGTTTTCTACCTTTTGCCAAGAAATCTGCAATTGGACCCAATGTGCATTGTGTTGAATAATTCATCATACAATTATCTTGACAGTTTCCTAGTATGTGCAAAAATTTATAAGCAGGAGCATATTCCTCCTACATTTGACTTGTCGACAAATATGGCTTATTTCTAAACTGATTTAGAGAAAAGGACTTGACCAATTGAAAGATAGATCTTAAGCGAAAAATATTTGATTTTAGGTAGCATGAATGCTTGAAGAAGAGACTCACCACTCAGCTGCCCTCGAGTTCCAAACTTCCACTGTGAGATAAAGCATTTTAAATTGAAAAAGAGGATCCCTTTGATATCTGAAGGACATTGTGTTAAATTAAGTAGACAAAATTTGGCATATATCAGTTTCTTTTGAAGAGTTTTATTTAATGAAAAGTAAATTTTAGAACTCCGCTAGACATGCCGTAGCACCTTCCATATCTGGCTACTTATACCATTGAAAGCACCAGCACATAAACCAAGGATGCAAAACTATAAAAAATGTTTGAGGAGGTTCCGTCTGGGAGTTCAAGCCCATTGATATGTACAGGAACAACTAAATCCAAGGTTTTGCTTCGAACCTTGTTTCGCATGAACTAGAAGGAATGGTTTGACTTTCGATTTATTAATACGCTGATAATGATATTTATATACCATACAATACATATACTAAATCATAACATTCTTTACTTAAGTTATTGTATTGATCAAATCCATTAGCTGACATTTACAATTTCTATGAACTGCTTAGATTAAGTTCATAAGCATTAAGGCAATATTTTGTAAGACTAACACATTTCTAAAAGTACCATCCCCGTTCCGAGTCGGCTTTCGAGTAAAAGTTTGGGTTTGATAAGAAACTGAATGCCTGGGTACATACCCAGCGCTCGTTACAGTGTTGCTTAATCATTAAATTAACAGTGTTGCTGAACGTACCGAAGGCCGTTCAGCAGATAAATATTACAGTGGGCTTAGAGCTAGTTTATTATCTAGACATATTACTACAACTCGGCCGTCCTGACGTTTGAGGATCCCCTGATCCTTGCCGACATACTTCTCGTTACAATATTGCTTAAATTAATGTGTCCGTTTTTAGTGTTTAATTTGTTTGAACATATTTTGGGTTTTGTAATGATTAGGTTTTTACTTCGTTCACTACTTTGTCCTCTGCTTTGCTCTTTACTTTGTTCTTTACTTTGTTCTTTACTTTGTTCTTTACTTTGTTCTTTACTTTGTTCTTTACTTTGTTCTTTACTTTGTTCTTTACTTTGTTCTTTACTTTCATCTCTACTTTCGTCACTACTTTCGTCACTACTTTCGTCACTACTTTCGTCACTACTTTCGTCACTACTTTCGTCTCTATGTTTGTCATTGCTGTTAACCCAAGGTTTCATGTTTTGAATTGCCCATACTCCAGTGTAAGGTATTTGTGTCTGTTGGAAATTCTCTACATCTTCTACTACATATCGGTCATTGTCTAACACTTTAGTTACTACATAAGGTCCTTTGAACTTAGGCTTTAATTTACTTGACATCCCCGATTGTGAATCAAAATTTCTAACCATTACATAGTCTCCTGTCACATATTTTTTTGGCGCTCTTCTTTTTGAATCTAACTGACTTTTATTATATTTTTGAGCTTTCTCTTGGGCTTTAGATGCGTTCTGTCGTATTTGTTCTAGATTTCTTTGTGTTTCATTTTGATTTTTGTCGATTATATTCTCTTTCAGGCTGTCTATAACATTACCTTTTTGTTTGACGCCAAAAAGCATTACACTTGGATACTCATCTATACTCCTGTTCTTTGTGTTGTTCATAACGTGCTCCACATCACTTAGAGTTTTATGCCACGGATCATTTTTCTCAAGAAGTTTCGCAATCATTGGACCCAAATCTCTATTAACTCTCTCCACTTGCCCATTAGCTTGGGGCGAACCAGTGGCTACTTTTATGTGGTTGATTCCTTTGGATTCCAAAAAATTGCTGAACTCATCTGAGGTAAAACTTGTTCCCCTGTCTGAGATAATATTATTGGGACGACTGTACGCTTTAAAATAATCGCTCAATGCCTCTATAGTCTCTTTTGAACTCGTAGTCTTAGTAGGATAAAGTCTCACATATTTTGTACAACCGTCTATCACCACCAATATATGTTTCTTGGTAGAGTTTTTACTATTAATTGGACCAAAATGGTCTATATGGATAACATCAAACGGTTTCACTCCTTTAGGTATCATGTGTACATAGCCTTCGGTCTTACCCGACTTGGCTGAGAATGCTATACACTTCAAACAATTTTTAATATGAGTGTCAACTTTTTTCCTCATATTAGAAAACCAATAATTTTTGTTTATAAGATCTGTTACTTTATCTACTCCTACATGTCCCATTTCATCATGGTATTTATATAATACCCTGTCTTCCATAGCCTCTGGTACGCAAAACAAAAGTCTATCAGCCTTCTTTCTGTATAAAACTCCGTTGCGCATTTCATAGTATTCATTTTCCGTTTGCAATAGCTTTTCTCTGATCTGACTCAACTTTGTATCTTTTCCTTGACATATAATCAAGTTTTCTTCGAACGTGTTAGTTTCTATAGTAAGAATATTATGAACGCGACTTAGCGCATCGACATGTTGCATCCTCGTACCTGGCCTGTGTTCTGGATAGTAATCGTAGTTTTGTAATTCAAGGGCCCATCTTGCAATCTGAGGATTTAAATCCTTTTTGCCCAAAGTTAGATACAAGGAATTGCAGTCTGTTATAATTTTAAATTTAATTCCCTGTAAATAGACTCGGAATCTTCTGAGGGCATTTATAATAGCCAATGTTTCCAGTTTAAAACTGTCATATCTGGACTCGGTATCTGTTGTGCGCTTAGAGTAATAGAAAATAGGGTGAAGTTTTCCATCTTTTTTTCTCTGTAGCAGTATAGCCCCATAGCCTAATGCACTTGCATCAGTATGAAGTTCTGTTTCGTCTCTTGGGTCATAAATTGCGAGAACAGGTGACTCCATTAATTTCATTTTAAGAGTATTAAAGGCCTCTAGTTCTTCTTCTCCGAATTTAAACTTTCTATCTTTTCTTGTCAGATCATGCAGCGGCTTAGCTATTAGCGAAAAGTCTTTGATGAATCTTCTGAAATAGGAACAGAGTCCTATGAAACTTTGGACTTCATGAACTTTCGTCGGTATAGGAAAAGAACGAACTGCCTCTAGTCCCTTGTCGTCCGCTTTTATACCCTCACCGTCGATTATGTATCCTAGATACTTGACTGTTGGTTGCAGAAATTCACATTTGTCCAATCGCAACTCTAATCTGTTTTCTACCATTCGCTTAAAAACTTCTTTAAGAATGGTTAAATGACTTTCCATGTCTTCAGTTGCAATCATTATATCATCTAAATAGACTACAACATCTCCTGCCTTGATCATATCTGCAAATATCTTGTTTATGTAACGCTGAAACGTTGATGGGGCATTACGAAGGCCAAAAGGCATTCTTAAAAACTCAAACTGACCAAGAGGTGTCACAAAAGAAGTAAGTTTGATCGATTCTTCGTGCATGAATACATGATGGAACCCATTTTTGAGATCCAACTTTGAAAATAACTTTTTGTCAACCAATCTCTCTAATAAATCGTCGATAAGCGGTATTGGATAATTATCTCTAGCGGTTCTCTTATTTAACGGTCGGAAATCTACACACATTCTGCGTTCTTCGTTTTTTTTCTTTACTAGCACCACGGCAGATGCGAACTCTGACTCACTGGGTCGTATAAATCCTTTCTTTAAGTTTTCGTCAAGTATTTTTTCTAACTCTTTTTTCTCAGCATATGATAACCTTCTAGGCCTGCAGTAGAATGGCTTATCATTCCCAATAACGATTTTCATTTCACACTTTGTTTTAGGTATATCTGGTCTGACTGGCTTTGTATAATGATCTTCAAAAAGTGCCTCAAACTTTTGTTTGTTTCTAAAACTGGTCTGTTCTCCCAGTTTATAGGTAGCCTTGCCTTCCTCCACCACATTGATAGCTAACATTTGTTGTTCAAAATCGCCGATCTCACTAACTGGATCAATTATTCCGTTTGCAGTGTTTTCTCGATTTATGGACTCTAACTTTTGACTTAATACTTTTTTGCTTCTTCCAACCTTGGACTTATCACAGCTTTTCTCTTTTGAATGGATCTCCAGACTATTCTCCACAATATGCTCTACTCTATCCTCTACGTTGTTGATTATATTTGATACGTTCTCTTCGTTTTGCTCTACCTTGTCAAGCACCACAATTTTTAGCTTACTTGCTTTAAAGAAATCTCTACCTAGTACCATCGGGTGCCTCATAGACTCGTTGCCAACCACATATGCTTCGATTTTAACTTTATTATTAAACATTTCAACAAAACAAACAACTTTTCCAATTACATTGAGTTTGCTGTTATTAATTCCAAAATAAGAATCAGCCATTATGCAGCTTCGTATCTTCACTTCATGTGGTAAGGTCGACTTTCTTAGAAATGTGATTGGGCTACCGGAGTCTATTAGGCACTCTATGGGAACAAAATTGTTACTTATTTTTCCAAAATGTACATTAAAAAGGCTTACATAGTTGTTAGAATTATTTTCGGCTTCCTTCTTATCGTTGGCGGTGTTGTTTTGGGGCTTCCGATAGTTCTTGCACGCCCTGGCCAGATGTCCTAGCTCTCCGCAAGCATAACAAGCCCCATCCGCACGAACAGGCTTGCGACAATCGGCGGCCACATGCCCGAAACTATGACAATTAAAGCACTTTCTGGCCCGCTGGTCCGGGGCCAGAGCCTGCGAAGCTTGTCCACCTTTTGCTGAATTTGGCGAACGTCGAATGTACTGGAACGCGCGCAGAACAGCGGCTGGCGAACTGAAGCACTGTAATTTCGCCAGATTGGTCAATTGTCGCTCCGGTATACCATCGATGAGATATTGTACAAGTTCCTCATCACCCATGCCAATTGTACTGGCCAGCATAACTTTGTCAGTGTAATATGTGACAAACTTCTCATCCACCATCCACTTGCGCCGCTCAAATTTTCGGCGTAAGTCAAGGACGCTTTCCTTGGTTCCATATACCAGCTGAACCTCCTCTAAGATGTCGTCAATGTCGCCTTCCAACAGCGATTTGTTTGACAAGAGCCATACATTTGCATTGCCTTTTAAACATGTACACAAAAGAGCACGTACATCATTGTCGCTTACTAAAAAGGCAGCTCGAATACTGGCCAAACGCTGCAGCCACTCGCCAACATCATTCTCACCGTTGAATTCTGGTACCAATTCCTTTAAAGTGTCAAAAGGGACTGCTGATTTGTTGCGTAATTCCTTAATTTCCAGCTGCAGTTGTAAAATCAAGCGTTCTAAATTTGCCGTCTCACTTCCACTTACACCGTTACCGCTGGCTGCCACTGTAGCTTCCAACTTTGTAGCTTTGTCGTTGTTGTCTGTGTATGTATCGGCATGTAAGTTGTACTCGTTCAAGCTCTTCCCGTTGATCGTGGTGTTGTTGTTTTTGCGAATTTCGTCTTGCGCCTTTTCTTTGACGGCGCCGAAATTGTCTCTCTGTATGGGTGTGTTGGTGTGAGCGTCGTTTTCGTTTCGCGCGTTTTCTTTGGAGTCGTTGCTGGTGCCGGAATTGTCTCTGTGTGTGGGTGTGTTGGTGTGAGCGTCGTTTTCGTTTCGCGCGTTTTCCTTGGAGTCGTTGCTGGTGCCGTGTGTAAGTGTGTTGGTGTGAGCGTCGATTTCGTCGAAATTGCGAATTTTGTCGACTGCGCCCTTACTATCAGCATACTCCAAATTCTGGCGCGGCATGCCCTCACCTGGACTTAATGCCACGAACTGAGGGTCAACTTCATTAAGTCGTCCAATGAGCGTTGCCTTTGTGCCTGATGTTGGCAGACCCAGTCTTTCACACCAGGATTTTAGCTCAACAAGGCTGAGCTCCGCCGTAAAAATTTTCTGCTCCATTTGGCCGATTTACGTATTAAATATTATTGTATAATTAGGACAGCTATGTACGAACAGCCACTGAATTGTTCTCGACTTTTTTTTTTCGGTTTGGCGTTAGATGAATCTCACTTCTGAACTGTAGCGTCCTCTTTATTTGGCTTTCACAATCAAACTGAATGCCTGGGTACATACCCAGCGCTCGTTACAGTGTTGCTTAATCATTAAATTAACAGTGTTGCTGAACGTACCGAAGGCCGGCACAAGTGCAGAAAGCAAATTCACAGAAAAAGCAAAAACAAAATAGACGACAGAACAGTTACAAAAAAGTTACAGTAGGGCTGCTGCCCAACAACAACAACAATGCCTCCAGAAATAAATAGACTCTTTAAATCAATTGCCAATGAACCCAAATTCATCAACATAATTAGAACAGACAATAAAACATTCGAAAATATATCTCCTTTCCTAATTAAAAAAGTCATCGACTATACATGCAATGGAGAAGTTGAAACATGCAAAAAAACAAGAATAGGCGCCCTGCTAATTAAAACGAAGAACACAACACAAGCCGAAAAACTGTTAAAACTTACCATCTTCAACGATTTTCCTGTATCAGTCAGCGAACACAAAACTCTCAACTACTCCAAGGGAGTAATTTATTCAAATGAATTACGTAACATCAACGATGACGAAATCTTAAAAGAACTTCAACCACAAAACGTCACAGAAATACGAAAAATAATGAAAATGGAAAACAACACACCTAAAGAAACTGGACTCATCACCATAACTTTCGCATCGCTCACACTTCCAGAGACAATCAATATTGGCTATGAAAGAGTTAATGTACGTCCGTACATACCGCTTCCACTCAGATGCCGTAACTGCCTCAGACTTGGACACCCCACAACCACCTGTAAATCTCCAAAATCATGCATCAACTGCTCCGCCGAAGAACACACTGCCGAAAATGAAACCTGCTCTAATGAGAAATTTTGTATTAACTGCAAATACGACTTTATTAACGACAACAAGCACAGCCCCATGGACAAAGCATGCCCAGCTTTTATAAAGCAAAAGGAGTTGACATCGATCAAAACCCTGCAAAAAGTTGATCACAAAACTGCTACCAGAATATACTACACACGACACACCCACCAACCTACACCATACTCTAGAATAGCAGCTGAACAACCGACTACACAACAAACTTTATCCACAAAACCAGCAACCAGTATGTCCAAACCATCCGAAAAACAAGTCGTAAACAACACACACAACAAAGCCTCTCTTCCCAAATACCAGTCAAGAAACATAGTACCATACGATGATCTCGAAACACCCATGGACACCATACCAGCTAACGAATCCTCATCCAACGCCATACCAAAATCAACATCAACATTGAGCTCTTCCCTATCGGAAGAACTCAAACTTAGAATCTATTCAAATAAGCAAAATACTCTCGCAAAACCTTTAAAATCAAAAGAAAAAAATGAACAAAAGCCAAAGAAAACAAAAAACAAAAATCCTCTACTTAATAGTGACAGCGACAGCATTTAACCCCCTCTAATCTCAGGCTAAGGTGTCCGCGGCGACTGCGGCCCGCTCGAGGAACTTTGAGTACCTCGGGGGGGCCGCAGACGTTGCGGACACCCAACCCTTAAGTAAGTGACCCTTTTCTGCTGACCACAAATCAGCTGGGACGGGTCACATCCAAACCCGCCTGTTATGCAACTGCACCTACCATCAACCAACTGCTCTATATTATATATACAAAAACTTAACTCCAAAAAATGTTAAAAGTACTTCAATGGAACCTAAATGGTTACATCAATAATTATAATCAGTTGCAAATCCTTATAAAAAATCACAATCCAAAAATAATATCCCTACAAGAAACACACCTCCTTTCCATCCAAAATATACCCATCCCAATTAACTACACCCTCTACCACGAAAACACTGCCACAAACGGATACGGAGGCGTGGCCCTCCTTATCCACAACTCCATTCAACAACAAAACGTAACTCTTAACGCATTAGATTTCGACACAATCGCAGTAACAGTTCACTCCAAAATTAAATTCACCATCGTCTCATCATACATTCCACCCAACAAAACTTTTAAACTCCAAAACCTTAGGAATACGTTTAATAGCCTACAACCACCCTTATTAATTACTGGAGACTTTAATAGTTGGCACAGGAGCTGGGGCTCCCAAACCAACAACACTAGAGGCAACACTCTTTTCAAATTTATTAACCAGACTTCTTTAATAACACTTAATAACGGCTCACCAACCCACTTTACCACACATCATACTTTCACTCATATAGATCTCTCACTCGCATCACCAATTCTCACACTGAATTCCAAATGGAATATAGACAGCTCTCTCTCGGGTAGTGACCACTATCCAATACATATCGACTTATTCGACGAACGTAATACCAACAACCCTATTGCAAGACCGAAGTTTAATTTAAACAAAGCAAACTGGCCCCTGTATCAGGAGCTCACAGATAAACTATCTTCCGAAAGACCTCACAGCACGAATATAAACAAAGAAACAGCTAACATAACTAAAATAATTATCCAAGGAGCAAACGAAGCCATCCCTCAATTCCATCAACCCAAGATGAAGAAAAACGTTCCATGGTGGGACCAAAACCTTCAACAACTAAAAGATGAAAAGCACTTAGCATGGGTTGATCTGAAAAGAAATATAAACACGACTAACATTCTTACCTATAAGAAAGCAAATGCAAGACTCAAGCGCGAAATAAAAATTAGCAAACGAATTTCTATGCAAAACTTTACCGCTGAAATTAGCCCAAATACACCAATTTCAAAAATATGGTCAAACATAAACCGCTTCTGCGGTTTAAAAACACGTCACGAAATCCATTGCCTCACCAATCCCAATGATCAAACACAAAACATACTTAACAAAAATGAAATAGCCAACACACTTTGCACCCACTGGTCAAACTCGGCACTCGACAGCAATTTTCACCCAATCTTCATCCAACACAAATCTAGCTCAAGTCCATCTATTTCACACATACCATCTCCATTGGATCAAAATCTCGAAAAGAACATTAGCATGATCGAACTTTTGGCTGCCCTCAATCAGTTAAAAGGAAAGACTCCGGGTCGAGATCGTATAAGCTACCAGATGCTAAAAAACCTATCTCGAAGCCTCCTGCAAAGGCTACTCAACCTCTTCAACAACATACTAACTACACAAATTCCCCAACAATTTAAAGTTAGCAGTGTGATACCCGTACCCAAGCCAAACATGGACAAAACATCCATCAACTCCTACCGTCCTATATCCCTTAACCCCTGCATCGCGAAGGTACTTGATAAAATAATATCAAAACGACTATGGTGGCTAGCTACAAATGGCAAGTTACTTGATAGTCGTCAAATGGGATTCAGAAAGGGAAAATCAGTGTCTGATTCTCTAGCTATGTTAGACTATCAGACCACATCTTCCCTTTCCACAAAAAACCATGTGTCTATCATCTCACTAGATTTCGCCAAGGCCTTCGACAGGGTTGGCATACACAGCATTTTAGATGAACTCACTGACTGGAAAATAGGACCAAAAATAGCTAACTACCTCTTCAACTTTCTCACCAATAGGAAAATAACAGTCCTTGCCAATAAGGCATATTCACACTCACTGCCCTTAGAAAACGGTATCCCGCAAGGTTCCCCCTATCAGTCATTCTATTCGCAATAGCCTTCAATAAACTGAACAAATTATTAGCCAATCACAAAAAAATTCGAATTTACTGCCTATGCTGACGACTACACAATAGTTTACAAATTAAACAAAAAAATTAAACCTTCTGAACATAGACCCTCTCTTTAATGACATCAACCAATGGTGTAACTATTCTGGTGCATCTCTTTCAGTTAGTAAGTGCAAGCATTTGCACATCTGCAGAAAGAGAAACTGTAACCTTACCTTACAATCTAACAGCTTCACCTTGCAAAATGTAGACACACTCAAAATTCTCGGAATCACAATAACTAAAAATTATAGATGGAACACACACATCGAAAATCTCACTCTTCAGCTTTCAAAAAGACTTAATGTAATTAAATGCCTATCCAACAACAAATTTAGCTGTAACATAAATACTATTATATACGTAGTAAAGTCTATTATAATGTCCAAAATAGATTACGGCATACACCTTTACGGAAAAGCACCCAACTCAACCCTGGGCAAACTGAGAACCATATACCACTCTGCAATTAGACTTGCTTTTAGCGCCTTTCGCACAACACCAATCCACAACATGCTACACGAAGCAAATATATTGCCAATAGAACACAGAACGACATACGCTACACAAAAAAATTTCAAAACCATAATTAATTCTAAACACTCTCCAATAGAAAAAATCTACAATAAAATTACTAAATCTAAAAGAACACCAAAACTTCCATCCTCTCTTCATGACACAATAGAACAATGCAAAAAACTGAGACTCCAAATATCTCCCATAACATACAAAAATGAAAAAAATTCCCCATTGGCTAAATAAAAACTACAAACATTAACATCTCTTTACACACATCCCTCAAAAGCAGAAACCTCCCTATACTCTACCAACAAAAATTTAAAGAGCTCAGAACCTTACTGAAAGAGAAAAAATTCTTATACACTGACGGATCCAAGTCATCCGACGGGTGTCATACAGTGTAACCACAGAAATGAGACAATTGCCTATCAGCTACTACCACAATACTCCTCAATTTTTACAGCTGAAATATCAGCTAT
>JAEIFV010001611.1:0-32198 GCA_018904265.1 Lordiphosa collinella | reverse complement strand
AATGTTTGGCATTCAAATTTAACGGGCAGTTCTAGCTCGCTAGAAAGCTTCAAGCTTTCCAACTTAGATCTTTAGCACAAGCTTTGCATCGACACCCATTAAGTTTGGCTTTCTGTATTGCGAGTCCAATTTTGCTTTCATTACGCTTTATAATTCTGATTGCATGGAATGAACTCAACTATTAGGAGTCATTTAGCGAAACGCCTGCTGATGATTGGATTGGACATCGATGGAACAGCTGTAAAGGTATCCACGCTCTTTTTGGTGTGTCAATGCATAAATTTGCTTACAGCTGTGAACAAACGCAACTTCTTGACCTCGACCCAGCTAAACTCGTTAAAAATTAAAAGATATTTAAGCTAACAACTCGAAATTTTGTCTTTAGGTTGGAAATGTGGAGTTGGTTATTTTACTGGTTCAAAACTGGTTTCAAACTGCTTCTACAGTGGCTTAGAGCCATATCTTTGAAGCGATTTACGCTAGGAACATGAGTGTCTGTAGGTTGGTAATGTTAAGTCGTATATTTTGGTGGTTGAGAAACGGTTTCGAAGCGGTTCAAAAACAGAACCGGTTTAAATGTTGTTTTAAGCAATATCTGAGAAGTTATTTAAACTAAGAACCTAAAATTTGGTGTATAGGCTGGTACTATGAAGTTAGACATTCTCCCGGCTTCATACCATCTGGCTGAACCACTACAAAAGTGGATCCGGTCCACACCTTTTGATTGGAAAAGTGGTTTGAAGGTTTAAAGAGTTAGAATTTCATATTTATTTAAGCTATAAACTGAAATTTGTTGTGTGGGTTGGAAATATGTAGTCTGATATTTTTCGTATTTAAAACTCGGTTTGAACAAGTTTGAACGAGTTCAAATGTTAATATCGACTTGCATTCAGTTGAAACTTGAACCAAATTCTCATAATCCAAAGGCCCTGGGCGACGCCGGATATTCAGCTAGTATGAAATATCTTTAATCGGTGAACAACTTCCTAGACTCTTTAAGAAATTTATAACCTTGAGCTCAACTCGAAATTTATAAAACTAAATACTTTTAAAGTGGAATTTGTAACGCAAATGTTAAAAGATTTTCGTACGACTTCATTTCTGTCACTAAATCTCTAAAATAAAACTGTTTTGAGTTTGTATGTGAAATACAAATACCATAAAACGTCCAAGTCACTTGAAAGTCAACCAAAATGGTCGCTTGAATCCTAATTTTTGAAACCAATTTTGAACTCCAACGCAGTACAATTTACACTCTCCTGGGGAATGGAGAAACCACGCCATGTCCAAGATACACCATGGCATGACCAAAAAGTGACTGTTCTCATTTCTAATATCTAGTGAGATATCAGCCAATTGTAATAGTCAATTTGAGAATCACAAATATATATGAAAAGCTGCATAAGAAGTAGGCTAACTGAGTTCTGATATGAGTATTTTTCACCCATCTCATGCGATTCCGACTAATGAAAATATATTGTAAACTTATATGACGCTGTGTTGTGAAATAGTTTTAAGATTCTGCTCTAATTTAGAAAAATTTAGAAAGTTGGATCAAAATAGGGACTAGAAGTTATTCAATAAGCTTGGTTTATGCTTAACACTAAAATTCCACATACAACATGCATACATATCTAGCAGAAGCTGTCTTTAAATTCATAACTTGGTATGTATAAATAATGTATACAATATCTGTCATAATTTTTCGTTATCTAAAAGTTATATATGTACAAAAGATTTCCTAATCTATACATATTACAGCTAGGTATATAATGTCCATAGGGGATAGATAAACATGTATGGTTCAAGGCTGCAAAATACAGTATTTAATCTGACATCGAAAAGGATGCAGACCTTTCAAGTAGTAGAGTTGTGTCTTATAGCACTTAAACAAGGTTTCTTATTGAGTGTAATCGAACGGACCCGTTGAGCATTCGTTGAGCATTCGGTAAAAATAAATGAAAATATTTTATAAGACCTATAGAAACAAGTAAGAAAGTCGGTAAAGCTCGACTGAAATAGTGTGGTCTAAAAAATTGCCTAGCATGGAGCCCAGCGAACTGTCAGAAATGATGCTATGGGATCCAACCAAGTTTGAAGGACTTATGAGAATTCGGAATTCGAGCACCCTTCTTAGAAGCTACATTTTCTTGAGTTTCTTGAACCAATAAACATTTTTTAACCTTAGGAGGGGATATTTCTAAATTTGAGAATTATTTTCCTATTTCTTTGAAATTGCATGCCGGTATTCATAAAGAACGATTAAAAATATCTTTCGGGCTTTGAAAGCATCCCCCATTTTCCAATCTTGGGAAGGGTTTTGCCAAAAAAATTCACATTTTCCGACATTGTCCCCAAGCTGGGGAAGGGTTTTCAAGACTTTCGGCGGATTTGCTTATTTTTCTACTTTATTTCCCTCTACCCGAAGTGTATCACCTTTGTTAGTGAACTCCTTAAGGATGGTTTTCCAAAATTAGATCCTCTAAAACTAGGGAAAACGAGGCAGCAGACCATTTCGATTTCAAAAGTACCTCAAAAGCTCTTCTTGAAGACCCTGGGCGAATATTTCGCAAATCTTCTTTCTTAAAGCTCGTTTTATGTTCGAAAAAGTGTCGTCAAATGTTCATTTCGTCTACAAAAGTATCTCCAGCGCTCGTTTTGAAGACCTTGGGCGAATATTTTGCAAATCTTTTTTCTTAAGTTTCGATTTTTGTTCGAAAAAGTATCGTCAAATGCTCGTTTCGTATCTCAATCGCTCGATTTGGAGACATTGGGCGAATAATTCGCCAATCTTTTTCCATAAAGTTCGATTTTGGTTCAAAAAAGTGACGACAGATGCTTGTTTGGTTTATAAAAGTATTTTAAACGCTCGTTTTGAAGACCTTGGGCGAATATTTCGCAAAATCTTTTTTCGTAAAATTGGTTTTTTGTTCGAAAAAGTACCGTCAAATGCTCGTTTCGTTCAGAAAAGTATCTCATACGCACTTTTCCAAGGTCTTCAACCTTGGGCGAATACTTCGCAAATCCTTTATCTTTAAGTTTGATTTTTGTTTCAGAAGGCGCCGTTAAATGCTCGTTTCATTCACAAAAGTAGCTCAAACGCTCTATTTGAAGACATTGGGCGAATATTTCTGAAATTTTTTGTCTTAAAGTTTGATTTTTGTTTGAAAAAGTGTCGTCAGATGTTCAAACGCCTGTTTTAAAGACCTTGGGTGAAGTATTTTTCTCTTAAAAGTCGCTTTTTGTTCGAAAAAGACCCGTAAAATGCTCGTTTCTTAGGTAGGTATGAACCCTATATAAGTGCTATCAGACCAAACTCTACTCTAATCGTATTTCACAGCCTATCCATGTTCACAGTAAAATTCACTAGTTCCAAAGTTCACATTCAAATTTGTTCGATTTTGCCTTTTAGGCCTGATGATGACCCATCAAATGACCACGTTGGGCGCGCATAAAATGCCGCGCATTGAGTGGATATTGTCGCGGATAAGAGATAAGTGTAGAGCCCATGGCAATGCTCAATGGTGCTCTAGAGCGTCCCGGCAAGCTGACAAAAACTGTGCCCACAGCAGCCAAATTATCATACGTAGGTTCAATGGCCACCAGCATAATGTCTGAGGTGGTCTGGCGTTGCCGATTGTGATGATGATGATGTTGATGTAGTAGTTGCATTTCCGTGCCCTGGTCCTGTAAAAGCAGTGCCTGACGTGCCCGTTGACGCATAGCACGCGTGGAGGAGGCAGTACTGGTGGCTGGCTGTGGACTGTCCATATCCAGACTGCCGGAGGCCAGAAATATCTGTGCAAATGGACGTTTAGCCAGATGCAGCATTTCCACCACATGCTGGCGACGTGCCCTTCTCAGGTCCGCTGCCTGTTTAACCTTCCACACGATGACACACACGGCCAAAAAGAGAAAGAAACAGCTAAAGAATACCGAGAAGAAAACAAACAAATCGATATGCAGTTGATCCTGACGAAATACCACAGATCCATAGCTGGGCTCTGGACCCGAACTGGCACGCAGTGCTATAAAGAAACGGGTGGCGCTCAAGTTGTGGGCATGTTGCGGTAAAGTCAATACCAAACGATTCTTGAGTCCAAACAGTCGAAGTAATGTGTTGCATTGATTGAGGGTCACATGGGTACTCAAATCCTTGGCATGCTGATCCTTGACTATGAAACTGTGACCCCCATGACTCTTGCAATCCTGCAGCTGAGGTATGTAGTAGGTAGAGGCCTGCAGTCTATCGCCACCGCCACCCAGTCCACTGATGCGTCTCTCGGGTGTAAATGGCTTTTGTATGGTGACATTATCATGCCGAGGTAGGGCTATGTTCAGGGGATGATCACGCTTCATTTTGGGTCCCCAATTGTAGCGATTGTCCAGGAATATTTCATGATAGCCATTTGTCTCATTGGTTTCCACTATGAAGGAGTCATCCTGTGGCGACATGAACACATCCAACTCACCTTGGGTGACATCAATAATGATGCGTATGTCCACATTCATAAACCGAGGCTGGATAACAAAGAATACCGTTTGTCCGGACTTCAAGGCAGCCGGCTTGGATTTGCATTCCTCTGGAAAAGAAAAGGTATCAGTTTGTATCTGTTTTAAGGGGGTCTTCTCATTGAGCAACTTTTTTTTTCGACTTTTTTTTTTTGCATTTATTTATAGCTTGGATATTCAAAAATATCCCCCCAAAAGGATTTTCAAAAACTCGAATTAGTTTAGGAGATATAGTCCTTTTAGTGACCCAATGTGACCTAAATTCCCAAGCAACTGCAAACTTAAGGGGGTCTTCTCATTGAGCAACTTTTTTTTAAACCCTCGTATTTTGACCTATGCGTTAAGTTTTCTCCGGTTCTACCAGACCGATTTTTATGAAACAAAGTGAATTCGACGGAGAATTGTCAGCTCTTTAAAACTGCATTTAAACATTTTTGATTTTTTTTTTTTTTTTTCCAAAAAAATTACTTCAAACTTTAAACGCGTTTATCTCGAAACCACGTTTTTCGAACTGGCGGCCATGATATCTCCATTTCAACTGAACCGATTTTCATGAAACAAAGTGGAATCGACGCAGAATTGTCACCATTCTCGGCTGAACCTCGACCATAATTTTAAAAAATTTTTTACTATTTTTTTTTTACACTAAACTACAAAAAAAAGCCCGAAATTGAAATTTTTTTTTGAATGGACGCCATTTTGTCAAAAAAATCACAAAATTAAGTTTGAGGTTCAGCCGAGAATTACATCTATACTGATTATAACCCCGTTTTTTTTTTCATTTCGGACGCTCCGGAGACCCGGAATCGTGGCCGCCGTGACGACACCTTTTTTTTTCACCACCAACTTTGAAGTCTCATTACTTTTTGAACAGCCCTCGTATCGAGGCAAAAAAAATTTTTTATTTACTTTGAACCTTTTGTAATACAATAAATAAAAAAAGTTTTCAATTATTCTTTGCGTTTTCAAATAAGAATTTTTTTTAAAAAGGGTCCAAAAAACGGGTTTTGAATGAGAAGACCCCCTTAAGTGCATTAATAGACTCACCTATGGGTTTGGCATCGAAGCACATGCGTGACTCTACGGTAATCTGCTTGTAGCACTGATGTCCATCCGTGGGATTGCCGGCATAGGAATCCCTACACTTGGAGCACTGCACACTCCAGCACAGCTGAGCCGAGTTCTTGCCACCACCTGCGGTGCAGGTGGCATCACTTTCGGTATTGTTGGCGCAATTGCACTTCTCTCCCGTCACGGGATCACACACATTGCCATGTCCATGACACTGGCAGGGGCGACACTGTTTCTGCAGATCCTCACTGCCACGAAAATAGCCCAACAAACAGCTGTCACAGCGATCTCCGGCGGTGTGATTACTGCAACGCAAACAGGTGGCATTATGTGCAGGTCCCTCGGGTAGTATACGCTCCAGCTCTGATCGTGTCATATTAAAAACAGCGGGATCCGCATCATAGGCCACACACACATCCGAATGGCCATGACAATAGTCTAGACAGGGTTGACAGGCATGACCCTCACGTGGATTACCCACAAACAGAGGCTGACACTTCTCGCATTGCTCACCCATGGTGTTGTTATGACACTCCAGGCAAATATCCAAACGGCTGCTGGACTCACAATCGGAGTGACCATTGCAGAGACATTGTATGCTGCAGTTGGCGCCCACATAGCCAAAGTCACACTGACAGCTGTCGGGACTAATGCAGGAGCCACGCACGCAACCCTGAGTGCAGACGGGCAGACAGGAGGATTGTTCCTCGCGGAAGCCTTGAGCGCAAATGCATTCGTAGCCTACAGAGGTATCGAGATCAATGCACTGCTCGGAGACGGCATCACAATTGTGATGATGGTTGATGCACTCGTTTTCTAGAGGGCATTGTACATAGTGCCAGCTGACAACATCGGCGGGCGTGAGTAAGGAGTCATTGCGCCAAGTGGCATAGATGAGATCACAGGTAGAGCCTGAGGGATATTCTTGTTTGTGTTCCAAGGCTCCTTCGGTGCAAATGCCATCACCATTTAAGCCCTCGCGTGCACACCAGCCGCAATGGGCATGCTCCAGGCAGGTGGAACATTTGTTATACACATGACAAGGTTCGGGGCAGCGCTCCAGCTCGCTGGGTTCCAAGACCAAACCGCAGACACCGCCAGCACAGAGTAAGGGTTGAGACAAGGGGGAAATGCAGGCATTTAACATGGTGGACCACTTGCAATCCTTTACATCCTGGTTATTGATCAACAGACAGCTGCTACAGTTGGTGTAGGTATGACAAGCGGGACTACATTGTGCCACCAGATGATATTGATTCTTCTCCACCAGCTCCTTGGCTATGCACTCCACCTGACCCAGTTCATTGCGTGCCCAATTACACTGAGGTTGCAGCCGGCAGGATTCACAGTTCAATTGATAACACTGCGGCAGAGGACACTGTTCCAGTAATCCCACACTTAACTCCTGATGACACCAAGCACTGCTGCGTCCACAATCCTCACTAGCGGGCACACACCGGCCACGTATGCCACACTCATCGCACCACTGACACACGGGCGTCAACTCCTGATGCGAGGGCCACAAGGCCAGACAAGCACTGCAGCTGGCAAAACTGGAACAATTCCGACTGGCCATCCATTCGCTGCTACAGGCGGCACCGTTATTAACCACCAGAGTGCCATTATGATTGGCACACGGGACTCTACCCTGGGTAAAGCAATGCGAACTGGAACTGTAGGTGTTTTGGATGGTACAGAAGCTACAGCCCATGTAATGCCGACACAAATACTTGCCACTGCTCCACAATTGGCAGATATCCTCGGGTAGGGTGATGCGAGTGACATGACTATGCGTGGAGCTGCCGTCCCAACCACCTATGACATATATAGAGCCAGTATCCGCATCTATGGCCATATCCTCGGCATAGCTAGAGGCAGGCAGACGTCCTATTAGCTGTACATCCTCCGTCAAACGTATCCATTGATTGCAGGCATACACATAGGCCAGTAAAACATCCGAGGCGTTGTAGGGACTAGTCCTTCCGCCATAGATGACCATATAATGCTCTGTGGTGACAGCCGAGTGGAAGTAACGCTTACGTGGTAATAAACTCAAGGGATTATTAAGCTCCCTAAAGGCGGGGAGCTCCGACCATTTCAAATTAAGCAAATCCAGTGCATACAGATGACTCGAAGCCTGATTGGAGTAGCCTCCAAAAACATACAAACTATGCGTCTCTGCATGGTATACCGCACTGTGTCCATATATGACAGGCAGGCTTAGTCCTGCGGCTTGCAATTCCTGCCATTGAGCCGTCTCCAAGTTGTACAGCCACAGCTCTAAAGAGCGAGACTTATTAAGGGTCAAACCGCCCACTAGAAGCAAACTCTCATGCTCTTCATAGCGCAGCTGAGTCAAGGTATGTCCCGCCAGTGCAGGAGGTCCCCTTTCTATCTCACTCCAGCGTTGATTTTGTATGCTAAACATCCAGAAATCTGCTAGCAGGTGGCTTCCCCCACCCAATCCGCCATAGATGTAGATTATTTGCTTCTTAACATAAATCTCTGCTGCATGAAAGTATCTTCCCAAAGGCATACGATCCTCGGGTGTGCTAGATTCAACTGTAACCTGTAGCCAGGTGCCATTTTTGGTATCAAATTGTCTGAAATCATTCAGTGGTCCATGACTGGGTGAATAGCCGCCAAACATCCATAGCGAACCCCTTCGATCTGCATTCACCGAGTGTCCAAATCTGGGTATGGTCTTTCTCAAATGCTCCAGCGACTCACTCAACAGTTGGGTATTAAACAACTCCGTTAAAACCAGATGATTACGCTGCACCAAGGTGCCACAATCTGCTCCCGCATAGCTGCCATTGCTGCTGCAAATACATCTACCATATTCCGTATCACAATATCCCTGCATACGCTTGGCATTGCAATTACTGGGGCATATTTCCACCTCACATCGTGCACCCACATAGCCCGCCGGGCAGACACATCTCTGTTGGGCATCACACATATGCGGATGCAGGCAACTGCCTGCCACACAATTCTTCACCGAATACAAGGCATTAAAGCCAAAGTGTCTCCGCTCACTACCCTGTTTATAGTACACCGTTACATGACTGCTTCTTGCCTCTATAATCCTGGCCGAACTATAAGGAGCACACACCACCGCCAGCAGTTGATTCTGTTGAGCAGCTCCCGTCAAATCTGGCAGACTATCGTATATATACACCGCATTCTCATCACAATCCATATCCAAACTTTGCCATTGAAATTCCAGCTGCAACAGCGACTTCTCCGCCTGCAAGGTCTTTGGCTGCAGAATCCACAAACATTCACGCACCTCCAAACTGGCACCCCAAGGCGAACGATACGACTGATACGAGCCAATGGCACTGCGTCCTATACTCGTCAATATACCCCTCGATTCACACTGATAATAACACTGTCCGCCATCTCTGGGATCTCCATAATAACCCTGCGCACACAGCTCACACTTCAGTCCTTGCGTATTATCCTTGCAATAGCATTCACCATTATTCACATTGCATATGCCCAAATCCTGGTTACCATGTCCATTACACTCACAGGGCAGGCAACCCAAGGGTGCCGTCGCATTGCCATAGCTACCTTGACGACAACGCTCACAACGCTCTCCCTCCGTCCAGGCCTGACACTGATCACACTTGCCCACCTGCGTTAGGCAGGTCGAGTGATTATTGCAGCCACAACTCAACGCACAATCCGCTCCCGTCCAACCCAGATCACATTTGCACACATAGTCGGGTGCCTGGGAGCAAGAGCCATGCTGGCAAAATTCATAGCAAGTCCTCAGGCAACTGAAACGTCCATCTCCCACATAACCACGCCGGCAATGGCAATTGTAACTGCCATGGGTATTCGTGCATTTGGCCTCCTTATGGCAATCGTGCAGACCCAAGCCACACTCATCCACATCCGGGCACTGGGCGTATGCCCATTCGGCATCGTGTTGATTGGAGCTGTTCAAGGCAATCGAACAGTTTCCGGAGCTGTAGCTAAAGTCACCCGGCATGCATAGTCCCTCGATGGGGTTATCTCGATCGAAACACCAGCCACAGCTGAGAGTGCGCAGGCAGGCGGAACAATTGCGATGCTGTTCACAGGATTTGCATTGCTGTTGTTGTTGTGGTGGTGGCGGTTGCAAGGGCTGGAAAGAAACGACAGAAAATTAGAGAGATGTAGAAATCAGCGCTCGCAAAATATGGTAAGCCATTTTTTTTATATGCTGTTTGCTCACCGAAAAGACAGAAACAAAATTAACCAGACTCGCCTGGTCTTGTTCTCTCGTGATTTCTATTTCTTGGTTCTCGAAAAGAGAAACACAAGAAGCTCTATTTTGATAATAGCTGAGCAAATGTCTTTTTTGTTGTTGCGTTAGATGTTTCATCGCAGACGCAAGAGAGAGATGTGTCTCAGCCAGAGCTAGCAAATAACAATTGAGCGCTTTTCGTTGTCTCAAAATAAGAGTTATTTGCGGACCTTTGAGCAAAGAGTCAGAGATGAGCCGTTCTCATCGGCTCTTGAACATTTCGCTCTTTGCTCAGCGAACAACCAATAAATTTAATTCCCTTTTGCTCTGTTCACTCGCTGACCGAATGGCTGTGAGTGAAAATTTAAAAGTCATTTGCGTTTGTGACTCACAGTTGCTAGGCAAATCAGATCACTTTTGGGTCATTAAAAGGGCGTGCTAAAGGATAGCCAGAGATGGCTTAAAAATACCTTTTAGGACGATATTCCCAAATATAGAGCGCAAGCTATAAAACCAATATGCAAAAAAAGCGAGTCAAAAAAGGATTGTTCTCTCTCCTTTACTGTTCAATTTTTAAGTTTTGCAAATCCCTACACCTCCCGAGAACATTAAGATCATATCCAATGCAGATGACTGCTCCATTATTTTGACAGGCAGAACATAAAAGAGATTGAGCAAAGACTAAACTCCTACCTGACCTGTCCAGGATTCTTTGCAGGTAGAAGTCTCAGCTTATCCGCCCAGAAATCCACCATTTTTACTACATGGACGAAAGAGGTCACCATGCCCTTGGACATCCACATAAATGGGCTCACAGGAACCCGCCGGTACGCTATGACCTGAAAGTCGAGATGCCCGCTATCAAACACCAGGCATGTCCGGACCACCCTGGCTCTACTGCGCTTAGGGAAGAGCAGTTTCGTAAACATCTACCTGGCGCAAATAAACCCAGAAGTCGTTGATGTTTGCCTAAAGTGTGACTTTGGCCCACGCGATGCCAAGCACATTTTCAGCTGTTCCCTAGCCCCCACTGTTCCCACTCTACTAGATCTCTGGACCTATCCGGTCGAGGCAGCTTCCTTCTTCGGCGTGGATAGGGTATAGTTTCGACATCAACCTCCTAGTCTTTACCCTCCCCTTTCCTTATTTTCTATGTACATACGGATCAACCCACCAGACGTTACAACAACAACAGCGGACATCAGGGAAGGACATCAGGATCCTGGAAGAGAGGTTGAATAGCTATCTGCCCATCCTGGAGAACTTCTTCGAACCACCCTGGAAAGGAACCTTAACCTATCAGCAAATAAATCTTCTGCCACACTTCTGACCACAACATGGACCAAGAAGGTCAAACAAATACTCAACATCCATATAAATGGCCAGAGTATTCCCACCCTCAACAACCCAAAAATTTGGGGTCACGTTTGACTCCCTCTATGTCTTCGCCAAGCACGCAGAAGGAGTGACCAGAAACGCTAGAAGCAGGAACAAAGTACTAAAAGCAATAGCAGGGAGTTGCTGGGGAAAGGATAAGGAAACCATTGTGACCTCATATAAGTCGATTGGCAGATCACTTATCAGTTACGCGGCTCGTTTTGGTTGGCCTCTATAAGCGACACGCAATGGAGGAACCTGCAAACGGTGCAAAAATGCAGCCCTCCGAGTGGCCACCGGCTGCCACATGATGTCGGATCCCGACCATTTGCACCAGGAAACTGAGATCTTGCCAGTCAGACAACACAATGAACTACTCACCCAACAATTCCTCATCAACTGCCAAAACCCAATCCACCAGAACCACGAGAGCACAAAGGCACCCATGTGCAGGAGAGAAAGGCCCGTTCGATTCGATCTGAGAACAGCCTTTACCCGCTATCGAGGACCTCATCGATACAAACGAGATGACACAAAACGACTGCATTGAAGCCAGGAATATCGCCCACACCAACATGGTTCAGAGCATCATCAGGGCTCTGCACGAGAATGTCATACTCGGAGGCAGACCGCCGCCTATCGACAAAAGCGAGACATCCCTCCCACGAACCGCAAGATCCACCTTAGCACAACTCCGATCAGGGAAGAGCAGGCATCTAAACAGTTACCTTTCCAGGATTAACCCAGAAGTAGCTGACACATGCCCAAAATGTGGCCAAGGGCCTCACGACACTTTACACCTGTTCAACTGTCCCATGAACCCTACCACTCTCACACCAATCACACTTTGGACCCATCCTATCGGGGGAGGCTAGCTATCTTCCCTCGAACTGGACTTGGGTTCCTCACCTTAACATCCTCTTTAATTTTAACTCTCTTTATTCTTTTCTTTTCATACTACGCACATACTAGTCGACCCAGCCGTTACAACAACAACAACAACAACAGCGGATGAGGCGGCAATTGGAGGAGGATTTATGGACTGTACGAGCTCTATGGGGACACTAAGCTTGTCAAGCGTATAAAACAACAGCGGCTGCGCTGGATAGGAGGCCGCGGCGACGACCGAAGCTGAGATGGGACGACCAGATGAAGAGAAATATTTCAAAGCTGGGTGTCTCCTCCTGGTGGGACTGAGGCGAGTGGCGAGCATTAGTCGCAGCGGCCGAGACCGTAAAACGGTTGTGATGGTCAAAGAAGAAGACTTTGGGTCTCTTCATAGCCGGTTCTACTGAACCGAATTACATCGATTTCTCTTCAAATTTTAACCGCGAGTTATTCCGAGAACATTCCAACTCCTATACATTTGCAAGAACAGAACTAGGACTATCAAAAGTGACTAACTTAGCTGGTAAACCATACTTAGCAGTACCTTTCAAATGAATGCTTATCGGGAACATACCTGTTGCTGTAGTTGTGGCTGTGTCTGCAATTGACGTGGCACCACCTGATCCATCCACTCGCGACACATGCCAAATTGATATTCACTTGTGTAGACCGAAAAACTGAAACATTGCGCGCTGGCTTCACACCACACGCAACGTCCACGCTCGCCTAGGCACTCCTGGCAACCCTGACGTTCGCGACAGGAGCGTGGACATTCAGCAATGGCTCTCACACTGCCATTGGCCTTGCCCAAACGACCACAGCGTGCATCCTCGGTCCACCATTCGCATTGTCCACTGCTTGCACAAGCCTCACAGCTCACATAGTTGGAACAATTGGCGCACTGACTGGGTTGACTTATAAGATAGGCCCAGTGGGGATGATCCTGATTCTCCTCCACACACACCGCACTCTCGTTCACGGATTTTAGATGACATTTCCCTGTCAGGGGACACCAAGAGCAACTGGCATCGGTCAGGCAATGCAAACAGTTGCCATATTGAGTGCAATCTCCCGAATAGTAGGGTTCCAAATACTCAAATGTGAAGGCATTAAGTTGACCATTATGCAAATGTTGCAGTTCCATGGTGGTCTTGTGATGATCTCGGGTGTATAAATGATTTAGGCCAAGGCGACGACGTGCCTAAAGGGTGGAGAATGGGATTAACAAGTGTGGGTTTCAGAAATGGGAGGATACTTACCTGAAAATCAATGAGAAAAGGCTGCTCCGTGGTGGGCAACTGTACGGTAGTGCAATGTGATTGATTTGAGTTTTGACTGGTGACATTGGTAAGACCCTCCAGACTTAGACCCAGACCAGCTCTTAGCACTGCAGATGAGTAACTGGTGCACACTTCTATGGCCGAGTTATTCCATTGCGGTTGAGGACGCACAAAGCCCACCAGACGTGCCAACATTTCACCCTCCAGTTTCTGCTCGAAGTGAGTGGTGGGTGGCGGCGAATTGAAGTCTACCAAGGTGGCGTTTACAATACCCACATAATCCGGCATGGTCATATTGATGGGATAATGATACTTGATGTAGGTGAGTCCCGGGCGGCGATCATGTGAGGTGCATTGAGTAGGCTGACGGATTTCAGTGCCCTGATCACCCCACCAGCCGGCACTGTCGCCACAGATGCCATAGTTGTCATCACGATGATGACAACGTGCATTCTGGACACACCAGGTGCACTCATTGAGACCCAATTTGCTGGCCACCGAGAAGGCAGCGCCCTCACCATTACTGCCCCACTGTGTGCCATGCACCAGACAGGAGTGGCAATCGCCCAGTGAGGGGCAGATCCCGGGACAACGTGTGGTCTGCAGATTGGTGGTACAATTGGCTCC
Organism: Lordiphosa collinella; assembly: GCA_018904265.1. Taxonomy (NCBI): domain Eukaryota; kingdom Metazoa; phylum Arthropoda; class Insecta; order Diptera; family Drosophilidae; genus Lordiphosa; species Lordiphosa collinella. The sequence goes on along the minus strand of JAEIFV010001611.1, from coordinate 18,203 downwards.
AATGGTGCGTCCATAGCAACTGCTATCCGCCGAACACCAACCGCACTCGGGATTAGAAAGGCAGGCCGTGTGTGAGGCATGCAAACGGCAAGACATCTCCGGATTATACAGCGAATTCTCCACTCTCAAAACCTGAGGCAGTTCATAGGCAAACAGATCCGCATTCACATTGCCATGATAGCCACCTACAATCAGCAGCGTATGGTTACGACGCAAGGCAGCCGCCTGGGCAAACACACCCTGAGTCTTGGGATACAGACTATCCTCGGCCGAGATGACCTGATTGATCCAAATGTGACAGCTCAAATGATACCAATACATTTGATTGTCATAGCAAATCTCATCCTTGTTATGACGATGCGTGTAGCCACCAAAGACTATCATATAATTGCCCGAAATGGTGGCCGTATGGAAGGCTCTCTCGCGGGGTATATTAGTGTCTCTCAAGGCAGTGCGTGGATACAAAATCTCCGTCCAATGCAGCTGATCCAATTGAAAGGCAAATATACGATCGGATAGCTTGGAAAAACGTGCCAAACTGGTCATAATACCACCAAATACTATCAAAGAATTGGTGGCCTTATAGTAAACCGTAGAATGTGCAGCCAAGCGCACATCCAAAGTCTTGCCACCACGCGGCAAAACCATTTCCCACTGGGAATCCTCTGTTAAAGGTACCGCAATGCGATAAATGCTGGAGGAGAACTCATCCGTCTCCAAACTACCACCAAATAGGTATAAATGTGTACCAGCCAGATTGAGTGTATGCCTGGCCACTGGTGCAGGCTTTACTACCGAACGTATGGCCATCTGCTTCCACTTTCCGCCTCCTTCCGTATTTGTATATTGCCACAAATCATTGTAGAATGTGCCATTGGCTTGTTTACCACCAAATATAACAAATCCTTCGGGCACTCGCTCTGCCGCATGACCATAGCGTCCATGTGGCTTATGATCTGTGACCACTTCATCCAAAATATCTTCTATATATTCCTTGAGATCCTCATCCGTGGAATTTACACTGACCAGTGTAAGAGGCAACGAGGAGCGTGTGCGACGCTGATGTACATTGGACTCAGCCAAAGTATAGAGTATATTACGAAAGAAGCTCACATCACTATTGAGACCCCACAATTTGGCCTCATCTTCGTTTTTATGCTGCAGCACCGCCTTGAGCAGAGTGTGATCTATTTTGTGAGGATGATAAAAGTGTCGACGACTCTGCAAAGGTATGCCCCACTCATCCTCCCACTGGCTGGTGCTAAAGCGATAGATCTGAGGAGGGGAAGAAAGGCAAGAGTTAGTTAAAGCCACAGATTGATAGCATTTGTAAGTCTACCGAACGTCTTAAACTTATTCTGGCTTGCCATAGAAGATATAAAAAATGTATAAACTGGGAAGTCCTTAGCGATGCCGTAATTATGTAGCACCCAACCATTTTGGAATATGTGATCCCGTACACCTCCTGCAATTGTCCACCGACCTCTTAATATGCCTGTCATAAGTTAACATTCCTTCTTTGGTAGTTGCTAATCGATTTGTTTGCATAACTCATTTCCTTTACGGGACGATATTCTCATTAGTCTGTCGAGCTTTTTCACCTTATCCAACTTTAGGCAGGAGTTCAGTTTTTAAAGTGATATCATTATGAACAAAGCCAGCACATTCGACTATTCCAATGTTCTCTAGCAATTCAATTTCGAAATGTTCGAAAAGTCACATATTCAGCTTAGAAATCAATATAATTCAAATATTTTTATGACTGTTTTAACTTGCAGTTCCATAACAAGACTTCGAGCCAGTAAAAACTGCAAGTTCTAATTCAAATATTGATGCAATAGTTGTGGGGAAAAGACACTGTAGGTGAGCTTTAACATTTTAAAAAGATTTTCTGTATGAAATAGCTTTTTCTAAGAAAATTTTCAATATTTTAAAGGTTAGCCAGACCAAATAGAGTTGGTTCAAACAAAAACCCGTGTGTAATACCTCTAACACCGGAACTAATACTTTAAATGTATTCGAAACCAACGGACCCAAGTTTATTTTACATCAAATAATATGTCCCACCTAGGCTGAGAGTTTTTCAAATTTCTGCAGCTTCAAAAGACCAAAATAATTTCTTTCTGAACAGATTTAGGGACATTTCTGAGTGTTAGACTGCAGAATTGGCTTAAAGGGTTTAGATTCGGTGGAATTAAGGACGATCCTAGCACAAAAAGAAGTTTTGTACACCATTTTGGTTATGCCGCAACTTCAAAAGTCCAAAAGTCAGGGTAAGTTGCGACGATATACTCAAGGAAGGGCTTTAAGAGTTGGGATAGGGTAAAATTAAGGGCGATCCAAGAAAATAATGGAGTTTTTAAAACGTTTTCCGACTGCTTTACCTTTGAAACAAATTTCCGCCGACTTTGGAAAAGGGTTTTATACTTAAGAAAGATTTTAATCTTGAGACTCCGCGAAGTTAAAGGCGATCTTTGAATAGAAATGCGATTTTTCGGACTGCCTTACCTTCGAAGGCTGGAAAAAAATATCTTTCCGAACAGATTTAATCAAAATTCGAGACGTTACAGGCTTTAAGGGTTTATATTCGGCGGAAATAAAGGCGTTCCTAGAAATAAGTTTTTTATAAACGAATCGTACTTTAAAAGTCCATGAAAATATTGGATAGTTATACTTAAGAATGGGCTTTAAGGGTTGAGATGGGCTTTAACTGAAAAGGGTTGCCTTGCGAATTCCTTTCCTCGCAGATTTAAGGGAAGATCGGTATTTTCTGCGAATCGGAAAAAGGCCTTTAATAAATGTATATTAAATTGAGAGTGAATTACTGAACCGTGACTTCAAAAACTATGTAATAAACCGAACCGGTGGTTCAAAAACTGTTTAAACCATTGAACCGAACCAGTGCTTATTTTCAATCTCCCTGCCTTATAATGTGTTTGAACCCAACGGAACCAACTTTATGTTACATCAAATAGTATAGCACACCTAGATTTATGGTTTTTCAAACTTTGTCTTCTTTAAAAGTAAAAAAAAAAAAAATTTTTCTAATAGATATAAGGACTTTAGGGCTAAGATTCGGTAGAATAAGGGGTCCGAAAATACGACTTTCCGAGCAGATTTAACTGTAAATCGCGACGGTATACTGAAGTAAGAGTTTTAAAAAACGAGATAGGGCGAAATTAGGCGCTATCCAAGAACAGAAATGGGGTTTTGAAACGATTTGCGGACTGCCCTACCTTGGAAAGTTCGGAAAAAATAATTTTCGGGAGAGATATAAGCTAAATTCGAGGCAATATTCTTAGGTACAAGCTTTAAAGGTTATGATATGGAGCAATTAAGGGCGATCCTAGAACAGAAATTGGTTTTTTGTCATTTCTCGGACTGCCTTACCTACGAAACTTGGGAAAAAATTACTTTCCGTGCAGATTTAATGGAAGATCGGTATTTTCTGTACCGATATATAATTAATTGATATAACTAGTTCGGGGTGAATCACTGAACCGAACCGAAATTGCGGTTCAAAACCATGTAATAAAACGAATCTGCGGTTTAAAAACTCTGTAAACCACTAAACAGTGGACCAAAACTGTGTCTTGTAGCAGATGGTTTAGTTTAACAAAATTGCTATAAGTCAAATATAATTTTACTTTGAAGGCCAATTTCGTTACCATTAACTTTTCTTATGCAGTTGGTTTGATTTTACTCAAATGCATTGATATGTTTACTATCCTAGAGGCTACATAAAATCAACATTTTAGGCCTAGAGTGGCCTAGAAAAATTCTAGAACGTTAAAAAGTCTGAAAATTGGGTTTTCCGCTAAATCTTGGAAACGTATTCTAAGGGTAGACAGGCAGAAGAATAAGTTAAAGTTGCTCGAGATGCTTTTCACTGGAGAACAATGCTCACCTGTAGCGTACTTATGACATGATTCAAGTCATAGCCACCAAACACATATAGCGCATCCTCCTGCTCCATATAGACTGCCGTATGAGCGGCCCTTGGAGTCATGCCCTCGGCATCGGTGGCCAGCCAACGCCAACTGCTGCCCGTTGGATTATCGCTTAAATCACACAGTCTACCACTGTAACCCAAAGCGCAGTGACAAATGCTTTTCTGGCACTTGCCACGCCCCTGGCTTTCGCCACATTTCTGCGGACAGGCCTCATCCTCACAGTCTGGGCCCACCCATTCGCCATGACACACACACAGATGGCCCACACACTTGCCATGACTGTGACAGTTGTTCAGGCAGTTTGATATGTAATACGAGGCACGGAAGCCATCCAAAACATAGTTGGTATCGCTGTACATGAGGATGAGCATCTGCAAAATTAACATACAATTAATGTTCCACTCTGATTTAGTGCCTCTACTTACACTGCCACTCCTGGCCACCAGTCGCTGCGGCGGTGTGCTGCCACTGAAGCTGCCCAGCAGCGTTGAATTGAACGAATCTCCATCGTAAACATAGAGATAATCATAGGAGCATTCGGTGGCCATGCTGTGGAATGTCAGTGTTATAAACTGACTATCATTACGCGCCTTGATCAGCCACTCGCAGTGCGAGTCCTGTGTATAGTTGTGGCTACTTGGGCCATCGCTAATCTCTCCATAGGGATCTGTGAAAACTTTGCGACTCCGATCGCAGGCCACAGACGGAGTTGCGGGCGGCAAGTGTAGCTGTTGCGTCGCCTGGATTATGATGCAGAAAGTCAAGGTTGCCAGCGGCAGCGTGGAAGACGATAATACTGCGTACATTCGTTGCATTTTAATTGCTTTTGATTTGCATTTGTTATCACGCCATTGACCAAATACACATCCGGTTTTTATTCATTGCACACACACACACACACGGACACACACACAGGGGCACAACTAGGCGCAGGGCCCTGGGGTAATCGCACAACCAAGTTTAACAGCTGGTTTTTAATAACTATATTAAACTATTCATTGCCATTTTATTGAGAAATAGTCTTCCATGTCTTCAGATAAACTAAAACAAACCAGAAAAGGGGAGGCGGTCGCACTAATATCAAAAATGGTCGCACTAATACCAAGAATAATCGTGAGCGGCCGCACTAAACTTAAATATTGCTAAATCTGGTCGCACTAATACCAAAATACTCGACTATTCGATGACTATCGAAACAAGAGATGAGCAATTACTGATATACTGATGAAAACTTTTTTTTTTCAATGAAAATGTCTTGAAACTTTTCAAAATCGGATGACTATAGCATATAGCTCCCATGGGAACGATCGGGCGAAAAACTAGTTCTAGTGAAAAAGTCTGGTCCCGGCACACACTCGCAACATAAATTATAGGCAAAAAGGATGGAGTATTGTGCCTGAACATTACCCGCCCTGCCATAGGTTAACTCTACAAATCGGACAACCCCCAAATCTCCTCAGACACTGACTCTTACTCTCACCCCCTAAAACAAACTCAGACTCTCATCTTCTACTCACTATCATAAACATAAATTTTCTAACGATTTACTACCGATAATATACATAATTAATTCTTCTCCTAACCAGGGTACTTCTGGGACGAATACAAGCAAAATAATTTCTATACCTAAATAAATAAATACTTCCACGCCGGGTCTTTGTTTGGATGGCTTAAATTATAGGCATGTATAAAAACCGGAGGCCACCCTCCAACGAAAATTCAGCAGCACTGGTCCCCCCTCCGCAAAAACTTAACAATGAAGTCTTCCTAAAATAAAACAATTAACAGCTAGGCACAAAACACATTCATTTCCATTAACGAGATTTTGATCTTAAGACTATTAAATAATTTTTCTGTCTATACTACTTAAACTTCGAAATTAGCTGACGGCAAATAGCTTTCTACAAAACTTAGTACTACAATTTATCACCAAGCTTCTATTCCACACGGTCAGCCAGGTGTATTAACCGAATTAGCACTGGATAAGTGTAAGGTGATCGACAGTCGATTCAAAACCAAGTCGATGTAAACCAAATAACTATATTTCTAGTTGAATTATTATTAAATATTAAATATGTTGTTATATTAGGGCAATACAAACTGAAAGTAGGTCACATAGCTCAAAAAATTTGGAAATTACTCAGTTAGCATTGTTAAAATTGTATAAAATCATTTTATACCTGCAGGAAGGGTATACAAACGTTAACTTGCCTTTATTTTATTTGTTTAATTTAAGTTGTTGTTCAATTAAACCACTGTAGTTCGCTTTCGGATTAAATGGAACTAGTTCAAATCTACCATTTTCACTGTTTCCACGTACGGTCACACTTGTCTCCATCTGGTTCAAAACTGTTTCGTTTTTCGTTTGATAATCGTTGCCGTTTGCTATTAATATTTTTAATGAAACGATATTTGCTTGTGGAATGGCCTACATATTAAAAGGACCACCAATGCCCGAAGAATGCCGCGTGTGCATGACTAGTTTGGCTGTGGGCAGCAACAACAACGACAACTGGCGAAATATATTCACCGGCTCGGACGCTGGACAGGATGGAGGCTTGTTGCTTATAATCGAGGAGGTGACTGGACAGGAGGTTAAACAGGATGTGAATCTACCCGAAAGCATATGCCCTTCATGCTTGGCCGCGGCACAAACTGCATTTAATTTCAAGCGGCGTTTCGAGAAGAGTGTTCAGCTAATGGCGCAGCATGGAACGAGTAACGGGGATTCAAATTCGTTGCAGGTCAATCGAGAGGAGAACTTTAAAGGTGAAAGCAACAAGGACGAAGCAGATGACTTGGAATTTCTCTTAGAAGACAGGGAAGACGGCGAAAGGAAAGCAAGCCAAAACACTGAAAACAAAGAACAGCCTATGGTGCTCCGAGTTAGTTGTACTATGGAACGACCTTTTAAGTGCACCCTCTGCTCAAAAACCTATGCAAACAATGCCAGTCTAAAGAAACATCTACACTATCATAAGGGTGAGAGACCCTTCGAATGTTCCCACTGCTCAAAAGCCTTTTTCTATAATTCCAATCTAAAGCAACATCTACGCACTCATACTGCCGAACGGCCCTTTGAGTGTTCACATTGCTCGAGAACCTTCAGTTGCAGAAGTAATCTCAGTAAACACCTAGGTCTTCATACTGGCGAGAAACCATTCAAATGCTCTTCTTGCTCGAAAGCCTTTACCCACATCAACGCTCTGAAGACTCACCTTCTCATTCACACTGGCGAGAAACCCCACAAATGTTCCCACTGCTCGAAAGCCTTTTACCAACTAAATGATCTAAAGAGACACCTATCCACTCACACTGGCGAGCGACACTTTAAATGTTCACTCTGCACGAAAACCTATACCCAAAGCAGCAGCCTGAAGACTCACCTTCGCATTCACACTGGAGAGAAACCGTTCAAATGTTCCCACTGCGCGAGGACGTTTACCCATAGGAACAGTCTACTGGCTCATCTTCGCTCTCATAATAAGATTTCAGCCCTTAAACTCAGCGATCTCGAGTTCGAAGAGCTTTAAACTTTTTGAAGTGAAGCACACTGGAAGACATTAAAGTATTGAAGCTTGATGATTTGAAAATGTACAAATAAAACTTGTTAAAATCAAGCAATCACATTTGAAATCTTTTTTGATCATTTAAGGGGGTTCTTTGGTTTTGTTCAAAGATATTTGAACAAGGGCATTTGAATTCAGGTACCTGCTGGGAAGTCAAATGTTCTTGTCACCTAAAAATAGCCGCACAAAACAAAAACACAAGTGCAGAGGGCATAGCATGTAAGAAGACCTATGCATTGATAATCTGTGCATTCAGTGCGTGGGTCTACAAACCAAATCAACCCTTGTAACAGATCACATCTGCTAAAAATAACACCTAAGCAACATATGTATATGTAAATGTTGCGGGTATCATTCAAAATGTTGCTATCCTAAAAATGTATAAAAACAGAACAACAATCGAAATAAATATTCATTCATGACAATAGCTCCTAGTTGAGCTGAATTGGGTCACTCACAATTGTATTGTGTTTTAACCATTTTTTAAAAAATTTTTTATTTTAAAAGAAATTAATTTTTAGAAAAGGTTGAGGAACTGCAGGTGGGAGAAAAATAAAAAAAATTATAAAAAATAATATAAAAGGGGGTATAAATATAATAATAATATAGAAATTATAAAATATGAAAAGGAGAAAAGATTAAAATAGTTGTTAAAAAATTAAAATTATAATAAAATAAAATATAGTAAAAAATTTTTAAATTATTAATTAAACAGGTTTGACGGTGTGATTTTAAGCAGTTTTTATTTAATTTCTTTGTGAGGAACCCATGAAGAGATAAAAGATTGGGGTTTTTATTATTTTTAAATTTTAAGCTAAAAATATGCTTTGTAACCAAAGAAAACATGGACGCCGACCCCTTCCACGAAATCAGCGGATTGGCTTAATATTATTAAGGTTATACATCCTCCTAAAGGTCAAGAATATCACTAGGTAACAGAGATAGAGGTCTTAGCTTATGTTTAAGGTGTGGGTGCGTTGAATTTTTGTTTAATTTTCATAAAATAGAATATTAATTTATAGGTGCAGGATGTCCACGAGGAAGAAAAAAGGGGACTAGTCCCACCTTTGGGGGACACCACTTGAAAAACAGGCCTTCTAGGGGGCTAACGTGGAGTAGGCCTCCTGAGGAATCCACGTTTAAATGTCCGCCTTGAATAGAAGGCGTAAAAAAGAGTTCATAACAGATCCAAAAGATGTCAAGTTTTTCTCAATTTCGGCCCTACATTCAAGCAAACCTACGTCATTCTCATATTTTAAGAATATTTTCTAAATATTTCTTTGCAAAAACAAACAGAATTCGAAGAGCATTTGTTCATTAATTTGTTCATTTAAAAAAAGACCATGTTCGACCGCCAATTGATTTCTGCACGTAAATTCTTCATAATTCGCGGACCATCAAGGACACTTGATACTAAACATAGTTCGAGGTCTATCGAGGAAAAATAATTCCCGCATTTTTGGTGAGGAAGGACATATAATAGACAATTACAAAAAAAAATGTTCAATGAGTTGGACAGAAAGCGGTATTGACCCTGATTTTAAGTAAAGTACTTTTGGCTCTGCGTGACATCTCCATTATTAGTGTGCGTGAGTCGTGCTCCGCTTCGTTTCGCACACTCGCCCACCTCTATCAGCAACGCTTACCCTTGAGTAGTGTTGGAAAACGTCCCGCATTATGGAAGTTTGTTGACAATGAAAAGACGATAGCAAATAAAAACAAAGCCAAACTGTTAATATTTATAAATTTTGTTAAAAATATGCCTGAGAATGCTTTGCCCGAGCCCACTCGGGCGGCCCTAAGCGGCAGCACATTTGGCCAAAGACGCGAGGACATATTTCGAAGACTGCAGAAAAGTGCGCAAAAAATTAGCCTTGCCTATGGAGGCAAGGAGTTGGCCACCGAGAGGGATGAGGCAGTGCAGGAATTCTGTGAGGCACTGGAGGAGATGCTGGGCTATGGACTGCGCCAGGCGGTTAGTGCCCCACTGACGGCGGCCAGTATATTCCAAAACATGCACGAGATTGTAACGGGAGGAGTGGGTGGTGGTGGAGGGGGTGGTACAAACGAGAACACCTTCTGGGACTTTTGCCAGGCTCAGCTGACGCCACATGAGAGACAACGCTACATGGAGTTGAAACAGATCTGGACTAAGACGGGCAGGGGCAGAGCATTTTTGAGGGCCAGCCTCAATGAGAGGCGTCTGCACAGTCATGTGTTGACCTGGCTGGATGATGAGGAGCAACTGCAACGCTATTACACGCCCTGGTCTTTGCTGCTCAACGAGGAGGTGGCCAAAAAGCTGCCTGGGATATTGGAGAGTCTTAACGGAGTGCTGTTTGCACTGCAAGTGGACACCACGGAGCTGAATGCGCCCAGACGCATCACAAATGTAAGAGAGGAACCCATCATATATGCACCAGTGCCAGTGCCTGTAGAGGTGAAACGTCGCACGGGCCGCTTGGCCATCGAAAGACCCATACATGGAGCCAGCTCTACAGAGGATCTGCTGGGAGCCTTGTCGCCACGCGAAGCCTTGGAGGTGCAGCAACTGATATCCAATCAGGCGGTAGAGCAGCAACTGCAGATGCCCCCTTTCATGGAACGGTAACCCATTCGAATTCCGCATATTTATTTAACTATTGGATATTTAAGAATATCGCCCTAAAAGCTAAATTTTGCATTGTTCTGTAGCATTGGCAATCAGTTTATCGTTTGGGTTCCTAATTTTTATTTCCTTATCACAAGATTCTTAATTTTGTTTTCCGAATTTTTATAATTTTAGTTTTATTTATAGGGAATCCATGGAACAAAGTTCTTTGCCCTGTGATGATATACAGCCAGAACTGGAATTTCTCAAGACTCCTTTGCCTGAGGTGCCTTTCACTTTGCCACAACCCGAACCCGAACCAGATACCTACGAGGATCGCAGTGATACTTCTTCTCAATGGAGCAAATCTTCCTCCTCTGCCAACAATCAACAGCAAACTGCCGCCCTGGAGGAGCAAGTACAACTATTAACCGAACGCTGTTCTCTGATGGAAACACGTGTGGCCGAACTCACCCTCCAAAATCGCCAGCTGATACGTCGTCTTACCAAACAATTCGAAGAGACCGGCATTGATCCCAACTCTTCGTTTTGTGCCAACTTCCTCATAACCATACCTCAAGTGAAACACAGCAAGACGCACTACACCTACGAGATACACATCACAATGCGTCAGCGTCTAGAGCATTGGACTCTGTTCAGACGCTACAGTGAGTTCAATAGGCTACACAAATCTCTTATGCGCACGCATCCCACTGTCCAGGCCGTGGAGTTTCCGCCCAAGAAACATTTTGGTAATATGAATTTGGTATTTGTGGAGGAACGACGTCAGCAGTTGCAAATCTATTTGCTCAATTTGGTGGAGACTTTGCCACAGGTGGAGGCCTGCAAGACCAAGGCGGAGCTGCAAAAGGCTTTTCCCTTCTTTCGTGAGAGGTAACCAGGGAGATGCTGTATGACCGGATAAGGCTCGAAATTGAAACAAAAGTATTTCCAAGTCTATAATTAATTTGTGTTAATTTCTTTTTGATTACATGTGTAATAAGTGTACCTAACTACTTATATATTGGAAATGGTCCAAGTGCTTGGCAACTTAATATTGATATTAAATAAAAAAAACTACATATTTTTCCAAACAAGTTTGAAAAGTGGCGATCGTTTTTGTGCCCAAAATTGAAAATGAACTTGATCTGCCTGCAAGTATAAGAAGTTTTTGTCCCATACATGTCCCAAACAGACAGACAGACGGACGGACGGACAGATGGACATGGGTAAATCGACGCGGCTGTTGATGCTGATCAAGAATATATAATATATTCTGCCTCTTACATACTTTTGCACAATTTGACAACGCATATCGCATTCCCAGGGTAAAGCAATCTATTTCTTAGCTTTAAAATGAATGTTCCCAAAAAGTTCTACGATTACTTAATGGATTCAGGCGATTACTCAACGATTCCTAAGCGACTCTTGACAGTTTTTGGTCGATATTTCTGTAAAGTCTGATCAATTCTTCCCTGAATCAAGCGTAAACCCAAATGAAAACACAGTTCACTTAGCTTAGTATTTATTTTTACTTTTATTCTTTTATGAGGGAGGGGATTTGCTTCCATGGGATTCCTTCAAACAGTTTACTTAGCTAATATACAGACATTTACATAAAATGGTTAAATAATTTTAAGAAAATTAAGTTACTTAAAAAAGAAGCTTTAAAATAAGTCTCTACACATTTTCCATCAATTAAAACTTAAGGCGACTATATATTTTTTATGCATAGGTGTATTTTGTATATAGTTTGTATTTCGTTCAGATGGTGTGTGGTTTTTTTGCATACTGTTTCGGTTGCATGACAAGGTGCGACTCGCTAGGTGCGTGTGTGCCTATATAATCTAGTATACGTATATTGAGTGATATTTGTAATTTGTCAAATTGATTGCAATTCTTTATTGTATTTCCTATGAATATGTTTTTTTTTTATTTGTTGTTTTCCTATTGAAGTGCTGAGTGAAAACTGAGGAGAAAGGAAACCAAAATATCTCTATAATACGCGTATATTATTATTTCCCTAAAATTTATATTTAAAACAATTCTCCCGCTTAAAATATTTGCAAGCTTTTTGTTATTTTTTTTGTTTTTTTCAACTATCAACTAATGTGTTTGTATATAATTTCGAATTCGAAAAATCAGATGTTTGTGGGCGTGTTTATTTATTGGTTTTTTTTTTATATTTGCTTAGCAGTCTAAAGATTTGAATAGCATTGGTAAATTTTGGTAATTTTGCTAAATTGCTGTAAAAGCAATTTTCATTAAAGTTCAATATAAAGAAAAAACATTATTATTGTTACCAGAAGAAAGCTTTGAGTGTGGATTTTGGTTTTTTGTTTGTAAAGGCGAAAGCAGCCGTTTAACCGTATATAACTTTTGTGTGTTTTTTTTTTGCAAACTTAAAGATTTTTCCCCCCTCTTCTCTTTCAATATTCAACAGCAATCACAAGGTATTCTACTCAAAATTTTTCGGGGTACTATGAAATTGGTTCCAAATGAAAGAGAAAAGGACACAGATCATATAAGATTTCTGGTCCATACAGCTTAAAAGTTTCTTAAAGATAATATGCTGCAGGTTTATCTATCATAAAGACTGTAAAAACTATAGGCACGGCGTTCTTGTTGGAAACTAAACAAACTACTATTTGGTGACCCCAACGTGATAGGCGATTGCTAAATTTATAACAACAAAATATTCGGCTCTGTTCCGAATTCCGAGTCTGTTTTCGTGTAAACTTATCTTAAAGCATTATAAAAACAACTACGATAATAAAGATCGGCCAAACACCCTTTGCAAATATAACCTATCGTTTGAGATTTCACCTTCCAATTAGATAAGAATTTTTATACCCTTGATATTACAAAATTGTTAAATCTTCTGGTACGGTTGACAAGCCCATCGAAAAAAAAATTACCAAAAAATGAGATAAAAAAAATCATCATTTGGGATGAATGCACGATGGCGTATAAACGAGCTTTGGAGGCAGTCGACTTTTAGCTTTTGCGTTCACGATCAATAAATCGCAAGGCTAATCGTTGGAAGTCTGTGGGATAAGTCTTAAGCTTCCGCAGGCAGATGTACGTTGCCCGTTTGCGCGTTAGCAAAGCCTCTTCGGAAATCAAATCGAAAATCATTGTTTATCATATCGCTCTCTCCCGATTTCGATTCCATTCAAATAAATCACATTGTTATTTGATTTATCTGTGTTTTATTATCACTCTGGAGATTATCTGAAAACATTACCGCATATTTCAAAATATTTTGGGCATAAATTTTCAAGTTTATTATGAAGAAAATGAATGCATGAAGAATGAATAGTCAAACTATTCTTTTGTATAAAAAAACACACGGCTATAGATATAAGCTTGGAAATTGAGGTCTTCTAAATAACAACCAACTAGAAGCCATGGAATTCTTTAATGAAGATAAGACAACTGCTTGCGCTTCAAAAAGGAAAATTAATAACAAAATAAAAGTAAAGAAAAAACAAATAAATAATGCTAACAGAGCACATCGTAGATGTGCACTCTAGGCACACGTCTAGCTGACTGAGGTCTAGTTTATATTTCTGTCCTAGGGCACCTTAAACCGCCTGCTATTGTTGTGAAAACACCATCGATAGATTGAACATCGATAGTGGACTCCATTAATAGTATCGATATTTCAATGTTCAAACTATCGACAGTGCCCACTATCGATGTTTCACAACACTTGCAGGCGGTTTAAGGTGCCGATGAATAATCGGTTACTTGAATTTGAATCGTGGATGAGTGGATTATGCTTCTTGGGGACACCACTATGAAAACAGACAGACGGACACTTTTGCACAAACTTAACATAATCTGTGTACCATAATGCATTGTACTCGTTGATTAATTTGTATACCCTTACAGAGGGATTTTTAAATGTGCCATGAACCAACTCTCGAGGAAGTGACAATGTGACTCGAATAATTACCTTGTTTTCTAAAGATACCATACGCACTTTTTAAAAAGAAAACTGTGTATCTACGGGGATTTGATTTAATCACAATGACCTCGACGTTCCTTCCAATAGCATGGTTTGTTGCTAGTTGAGTGTCAAAATGCTAAATAGTTATAGACTAAAACTTTGTCACTCTGTATCTCGAACGTTTGACGGTTGGAATAAGAAAAAATGGATCTTTTAGAAGCAATAAAAAAATTAGAAAAGTAGGAAACAATCTCAGAATAACAAGACAAATCATGTTTGGTTCTAATAGCTTTTCATAACAGCAGATAGTAGACAGGGACAGTAACAAAATGATGAAATATGGGGAAATAGAAAAGAAATGAGGAAAATCAAGTCGAAGCATTCTTGGTTCTTAATGGAGACCTGCACGAGAACTTCTCATAATATGACATAACTGCAGGCAGTAGACAGGGACAGTAACCAAATAATTAAACGTTGATAAATGGGAAAATATCTCAAAATATCAAGTCGAATCTTTCTTGATTCAAATAACTTTACACAGCAGCAGGTAGTAAATAGGGACAGTAGCAAAATGATTAAATATGGGGAAAATAGGGAAAAAATTGAAAATATCAAGGCGAAGCATTCTTGGTTCTGATTAGAGGACCTACACGAGAACTTTTTATAATATTACATAGCAACAGGTAGTAGACAGGGACAGTAACAAAATGATTAAACATTGAAAAAATAAGCAAAATCTCAAAATATCAAGTCGAATCCTTTTTGGTTCTCATAACAATACATAACTGCAGGTAGAAGACAGGGACAGTAACAAAATTATTAAATATAGGAAAATTGGAAACAAAATTTAGAATATCAAGTCGAAGCATTTTTGGTTCCTATAATATTACTAAACAGTAGGTAGTAGACAGGGACAGTAACAAAATGATTATATATGGGAAAAAATAGGAAAACTCTCAGAATATCAGGTTCTTATAACTTAACATAACAGCAGGGAGTAGACAGAGACAGTGACCAAATGATTAAATATGGGAAAATTGGAAAAAAATTAAGAATATTAAGTCGAAGCCTTATTGGTACCTATAATATTACATAACAGCAGGTAGTAGACAGGGACAGTAACAAAATGTTTGAAAATTGATAAATAGGAAAAAAATATGGAATATGAAGATGTTTTTCTTTCAAATTATGTTTTTCATTTGGAACTTGTTTCAAAGTACCCCGCCGCACTCCACCTCCTCCTATGTACATTTAACATCTTGATGGTTTTCTCCACTTTTCCATTTTTGTTTAACTTTTATCACATGCTTTGCATTTCGGCTGCTCAATACGTGTATGTGTAAATGTGTGTAAGTGTTGGGTTAAACTGCTCAGGTCTCCTAATTGTTCAGTTGTTCACTTTGCTGATCAAAAGTGACCATTTTTTGTAACCCCACACTAAAGTGTGTGTCTGCGTGTATGTTTGTGTGTTAAGAGGCTCCAGCTTAAAGCTTGTCCATTTCGGGCTCCTCTGGTTCAGTTGGACTGATGGGCGACATCTCAACACTATCCAAAAGTGGTGTCTTCTCCTCGCTGCAGTTGCTCACAGATCCCAGCGTATTATCATCCATATCCATCACAAAGATGCGTGACAGATCCGCCCCGCTCAAAGTGCGACGCGAGGGCGATTCATCCAGTGAGCTGCTATGGCTGTTGCTGCTGCTGCCGCTGCTGTTGCTGGAGTTGACATTGAGTGCCTGATCTAGGGACTTGGAGGGCGTGCGATAGCTGGCAGTTGTTAATGGAACGGAGGGAGCTTTGGCTACTAAATTCGTTTGGCAGGCCAGTGAGAGAGTGGCCAACGAAGTGGTCTTAATATTGGTCGTCTTCAGTTGTTGCTGCTGCTGCTGGCCCATGGAGCAACTGCTCCAGCGACCCGGCTGATGACCCGACTGTTGATACAACGAAATGGAGGCCGATGATGAAGCATTATTGTCCTCGTTGAAGCTCATATCATCCTCGCTGTGTGTGTTATTGATGGCCGTCTGTTTGAGTCTTACCAAATGGCGTTCCGAGTAGGATTTGCGTGCATCCATGACCCTTAAGTAGTCCGAAGACTCACCCAGATCTTCGCTTTTCGAGCTACAATAGCGTCGCCCAGCAGCACTGGCACTGCCATTGCCACAGAAGCTAGTGGTGACGCTTAACATTTGTTGGCTGCCGCTTAGGGAACGACGATTGGCGGTTTGATTGTCTCGCAACGAACTGGGCGACAGGCGCGGTGAGCTGGGTGTGTTCTCCATGAGGGAATCGTTGCTTTTGGCAATGCGATTCTTGCGATAGAATTTGCTATCCCGCCATAAAGTCTGACGTCCCGTGCGTTGCATTTCCAGGCTGGTGGTGGGTGTGGTCGTGGGTGAGTCCTGACTGGAGGAGGTCTTGCTAATGCGAAACGAGGCATGGGTAAGTTTTTTGTACTTCTCGCTTTGCATATTGACACGATTGTCCGAATGGGTGCGATCCGCCATGGGCATAAAGGCATTATCTATGCGACGCTCCTCCTCCAGGGAGCGAAAGGCCAAGCGATTGACATGCTTTAGATGTTGCTTATCCGAGTTACGTTTGGGTGACATGTCCTCAAAGGAGCTGACCTGGAAAGGAATTAGGTATTCAGTTAGAACTATAAAGTAGTTAGTAAGTGATTACACAATGTTTTTAGTGTGGATAGTTAAATACACTTTCGTTTCTAAAGTTTTCAAAATCAAAGGTGGTTTACCACTTTTAGTTAGATAATATTCCCGGTGCTTAGCTTAAACTATTTCTAAGAAAAGGCTCTGAGCCACTTTTAAACCGGTTCAGAACCATAAGAAGTGTGCAACGAATTTGGCTTTTGAACAATCTGACACACATATCCCCACCTATGAATACCTATAGTTTATTCTCTGCATGACACTAGAGTAACTGAGGAAGAGTGACTGAACGGGTGGAATTTTCCAAAACCCCGTCTTGGTACGCACTTTCCCCACATAAGGAAACTCCTGTCCAAGTTTCAGCCCTATAGCTCTTACCGTTTAGGCTGTGCGATGGTCACCAGACAGTCAGGTTGAACAGTTTTATATATATAGTTCCTGAAAATGACTACAGCTTGTCTATGAGAACCGAACCAGCTATAGCAAAACGTCGTACGATTTGTCTTAAACTTCTTTAAAACAGGTCCTACAACTTACTTGGGAAAATCATGACACTACTTCTCTGAATATCTTATGAAATATGTCCCATCATCTTATAAATCCACATACCAAATTTCAAGTTTCTGGCTCTTTTAGTTAAGAAGTTAATCCATAAAAGTAGGGGAAAGTTAACTTCGGCTAGGCCGAAGTTTTGTATACCCTTGCAGCTTCCATTGAAAACAAAAAAGTTTTTCTAAGACTACTTTTTGGACCTTACTTTTCTATGGGATCTATACTATATAGATGTCTGATTTCGATTAAACTTGGTGAAGTCATGGAAAAGCATAATACACTGTTAATTACGAAATTTGGAGGCGATCCCATTTAAAACAAAAAAGTTTTTCTCACTAGAACTTCTTTTTCGACCGATCATTCATACTGCAGCTATATGCTATAGTCATCCGATTTTGATAAAACTTTGTAGAAATGTGTTAAATTATATAAAATAAGAATATCCCAATAAAAAGGACGTTTTCATTAAAACAAAAGTTTTCCTCACTCGAACTAGTTTTTCGACCGATTGTTCCTAAGGGAGCTATATGCTATAGTCATCCGATTTCGACCAAACTTTGTAGAATTGTGTAAAAGTATATAAAATAAGTATAAGCCAACGTAAGGGACGTTTCCATTAAAATCAAAAAAGTTTTTCTCACAAGAACTAGTTTTTAGACCGATCGTTTCTATGGCAGCTATATGCTATAGTCATCCGATTTTAACCAAACTTTGTAGAATCGTGTGGGAGCATATAGAACAAATACATGCCGATTTTAAGGACATTTCCATTAAAAACAAAAAGTTTTTCACACTAAGACTACTTTTCAGATTCTACTTTTCTATGACAGCTATACTATATAGAAGTCCGATTTCGACCAAATTTGGTGGAATCATGGAAAAGCATAGAAAACTAAGAAATACAAAGTTTGGAGG
>JAEIFV010001610.1:0-32308 GCA_018904265.1 Lordiphosa collinella | reverse complement strand
ACTAGAACTTCTTTTTCGACCGATCATTCATATTGCAGCTATATGCTATAGTCATCCGATTTTGATAAGACTTTGTAGAAATGTGTTAAAGTATATAAAATACGAATATGCCAATAAAAAGGACGTTTTCATTAAAAACAAAAAGTTTTTCTCACTAAAACTAGTTTTTTGACCGATCGTTCCTTTGACAGCTATATGCTATAGTCATCCGATCCGGCCGGTTCCGACAAATGTGCAGCCTATTTGTACCACAAGACTTCGTGCAAAGTTTGGTGAGGATAGCTTTGAAACTGACGGAGGAGATAGCATAGAAACAGACAGACGAACAGACGGACGGACGGACAGACGGACAAGGCTAAATCAACTCAGCTCGTCGTGCTGATCAAGAATATATATACTTTATGTGGTCGGAGATGCTTCCTTCAGTGCATTACAAACATCCGCACAATTTTATAATACCCTCTGCAAGGGTATAAAAATTTCTTCAAAAGCGGAGCTCAGGAGAATGCAACAGGTAAGCCTTCAAGTAGATCGGAGAGCGTCAGAGAGCTACTGAGATTGCGCAACAATCTTAATTGAGGCGCGATAAACAAGTGGAGCTGCAGGCTAGGTTAAAATCTGCAGAAACAATTTGCTGTGTATAGCTTAGAGCAGAGAACAGAAACTCGGAAATAGGCTGTTATTGAAGGGGGCACTGCGGCGAAAAATAGAACCGATTTTTGCATGTATACGGGGTTTATCGACCTGGTTTTATGCTTGTTTAGCCGTCTCATAAATATCCATATGATTCGTAAGTTTTAATTCGGCTGAAGCGTGGCTTATATAGAGGCAATTGTAAATGGCTGTTGGTGTGGAAAGTGGTTAAAACCTCACTGACGAGTTTAAATGGTTCCGGACAAAACATGTCTGGGAAACCTTAACCTTCTTGTGTCCATTATTTTTATACCCTTGCAGAGGGAATTATAAAATTGTGCGGATGTTTGTAACGCATTGAAGGAAGCATCTCCGATCACATAAAGTATATATGTTCTTGATCAACATGACGAGCTGAGTTGATTTAGCCCTGTCCGTCTGTACGTCCGTCTGTTTCTATGCTATCTCCTCCGTCAGTTTTAAAGCTATCCTCATCAAACCTTACACGAAGTCTTTTGCTACAAATACGCTGCACATTTGTCGGAACCGGCCGGATCGGATGACTATAGCATATAGCTGTCATAGAAACGATCGGTCGAAAGACTAGTTTTAGTGAGAAAAACTTTTTTGTTTTCAACTGAAACGCCTCTAAGCCTCGAACTTTTTAGTTTACTATGCTTTTCCATGACTCCACCAAATTTGGTCGAAATTGGACATCTATATAGTATAGCTGTCATAGAAATGTAGAGTCTGAAAAGAAATCTTAGTTAGAAAACTAAGAAATGTCCCCACATTCAATGGAAATGTCCTCAAAATTGGCATGTATTTGTTTTATTTGCTCCAACACGATTCTACAAAGTTTGGTAAAAACCGGATGACTATTGCATATAGCTGCCATAGGAACGATCGGTTGGAAAACTTGTTCCTGTGAGAAAAACTTTTTTGTTTTTAATGGCAGTTCGGCAATCAGCAACTGTCACATATTGGTAGAAATTTTAATCAATTTATCCACAGTGTTAGTCTTCCACATATGTTTCAAACCTTCTTTTTGAACGAGCTCGGGAAACTCTATCCAAGCCTTTTTAACTAAATTTAAGTCCGTAAGCTTGGGGTGGGATAAGTCCCAAATGGCATCCCGGTCTCTCACCGTTTCCATTTCCAATTGGTTCTTTCACTCCATTATTGCTGAAAATTTTTTTTTGCTAAATTTTAATTTTATTTTAGTTAAGTCCAGCTGATCGATGGCTTGGATGTAGAATAAAAGTGCGTAGCATCTAGTGCCCACAATATTTATCAGCTGCTCAACGTAAAATGAGGCCCACAGCCTATTAACATAGAGTCCACGCATGTGCTGTTAAGTGCTGTTAAGCACAAAAATACTTTTTCACTCCAGCGAAGAAAATGTAAATTGCAAGGAAATCGTTACGCCTGCTTCTTCTTCACTCAATTTTTGTATGAAACTTCTCGTTACGTCGTCAGTCCTTCTGGGCCTTTACAGTGAATTTCCTTTTTTCACAGTGACATGAAAATTATCGGCTGAAAATGTAATCCGATAGTGTGAGATAGGAACATCCTCCATCCGGGGACGTTGTAGTGTATGAGAAAATTTCGGTACGGCAAAACCTTATGGCACATCCAGGCAATTTTTGTTGGATGTGGGATGTAGCCCAATGTGAATAGCCTATCAGTCCTGAAACTCAAATAAAAATTAAAGCATTTCGAAAAGTCAAAATACGGAATCAACTACAAGACACGGATTAATTTCCATTAAATTCCTAAACATTTCTGAAAACTATTAGCTAGTTGGCCCCACTGTTAAATGGCAATTGGGCAAGCGACCGCAAAACTGTATTGAAATTTGCGGTCAATGCAAAACAAATCTCAACTCTATTGAACGCCTGGCCAAACAAGGCGACTGCACACGGAATGGGGTCGGATGAAGGAGCTGGTGATGGGAGAGGAATGCTTCGCAGAGTGAAAGGCAATTGTGTTTTCAATTGATTTGCTTGAAATTGCATTTGGCATTGCATACCCAAAAAGGGGATGCTTGCCCCTAGAGAGCTCCATTGCGGTCTACCTATTAATCAAAGGCCCAAGGAGCAAACACCAAGTCCCAGTGTAAGTGAAAGGCACTTAAACAAATGCTGGAAGACAGTAGCAGCATGCCTAATTTATGGCCAACATGGCATTAAGTTAATTATTTATGTTGGTCCTCCAGCATCACAGCTTGTAGTCCAGAAAAGGACATTCCCAAGTGTTGTTCTTTAATTTCAAAGTGATAAAAAATTAACACGACAGCCAAAACTTTGGTCTCCACCCTCCGCGTAGCACATGAATGAGAAATGGTCGTGCTGCCATTAGTGTGTCCGCTTTGAGGTGTGAATGGAGGCACCAACTTGAAGTTCCAGGCAGTCGTGCTTTCAGCTGTCAACGAAATGATTTATTCTTGTTATTAAATTTTGCACCAGCATTTGAATAAAATTGGAGGCCCCCAAAGTCAGCAGGAATTTGCTCTTTAAGGTCAAGCTTAAATTTAATGGAATTGAATCCGGTCAAAAAAATATCAATCAACCAGACCTGTTTTATCCACAGCTGCTAGCTGTCTTAAACAATTTTCACACTCCCGGTCCTGTCCCTGGATTCAGTTGTCATCTATCACTGCTCCTCAATGTTTTTTTTCTGTGTTTGTTTATTTACTCTCTCGTCTCTCGTGTTGTCCCTTTTGTTTGTGTCCTACTTTCTGTCTGGGTTATCATTTCACCTGTCTGCATTCCCAGGCTTAAGCCAATGATTAAATTTGTGTCTTAACAATTTGGGTAGATTTCAGCACTTGAGTCTTTTGCATTTGAACGTGGCTGCTTCAAGTATTCTTTGGGGTGTACCTAAGCTATTTTCATATGCACACATTTGATGTCTTTTTTAAGGGGCAGGGGAAGGTAAGTGGGTGTATTTTTTTTTTCTTTCATTTTTCATTGCTCCCCTGACATACTAGTGGTCGGTCACTGGAGAAGACAACGAAAATTGTTTCATAGAATTAAATTTCCTCTCAATCATTCAATTTGGTCAGATCAACCCATTTAACTGAAATAAAACCCAATATTCGGATTAGCTAAAAATCCTCAAAAATTCAAAATTCAAATCATAATCAAATAGCAAATCCTTCCACAATATTTCTTGTATTTTATGCAAATTTTTATATATTCTTTTTTTTTATTTGGTAGCTCATCACCACCTGAGCTGAACCCAGACACTGCGTGTGGGTGTGGGTGTGTGTGCGTGTGTGCGCTTTGCCGTCGGGTTAAATGTTGGCCATTATTTGATTTGGCAAGTAGCAGCAGACACACAAGGGACACATTACCAAAAATGCGCGTTACAAATGCTGCTCTGCGGCAATTTTTTGGTTGGCTTTTTGGATATTAAATTTCCTGCTAAATTGATTTTGCCCCAAGCAATGAATTGTTATTACATCCTACAGCATCAAGAGTTTGATTCAAGTTTCATAAGTTTACTCCAAAAAAAAAGTTGGAAATAAAAAATAAATATAATTTTCATACATTACACTTATCAGGCAAAGACAGCTGTCAACATCCCTGACAGCTTCTCTTTTTTATTTCGGTTTTGCTTTCTTCTTCACACAAAGACTTGAGCCAAAGCTTTAACCTCAAGCACGTGCAATGGCTCCAACAAAAACAGGAGGGGAAATCAAAAAACTTGGCAAATATGTACGAGCTGTATCACTTAGTACATACTCAGTAGGTAGCTAGCTGAAGGGCAGATGCATGCATGGACCTGGGATGTCTTAAGCAATTTCCGACATAACGCACAAACGCAAAAAACGAAAGTGCAATTCAGGCGAGAATTTGCAATGATGTAACCAGCTGTACATAATCGTACATACAGTGGCTAACCGCTTAAAAGATCCAAAGCTTTTGTAAAAAAAGTAGAAAATCAGTATTAAGGGGGTATTGCAGCTTGGAAGGCTGTTTTTGGACCTTCGGATGTTCGTAACGCATAGAATTAAGCATCTCCGACCACATAAAGTATATATATATTCTTGATCAGCATGACGAGCTGAGTTGATTTAGCCTTGTCCGTCAGTCCGTCTGTTTCTATGCTATCTCCTCCATAAAGATAGCTTTAATCCTCACCAAACTTTGCACGAAGTCTTTTGGTACAAATACGCTCCACATTTGTCGGAATCGGCCGGATCAGATGACTATAGCATATAGCTGTCATAGGAACGATCGGTCGAAAAACTAGTTTTAGTGAGAAAAACTTTTTTGTTTTTAATTGAAACGCCTCAAACTTCGTATTTCTTAGTTTACTATGCATTTCCATGATTCCACCAAATTTGGTCAAAATCGGACATCTATATAGAATAGCTGCCATAGAAAAGTATAGACTGAAAAGTAGTCTTAGTTAGAAAAACTTTTTTGTTTTCCATGGAAACGTCATCAAAATTGGCATGTATTTGTTTTATATGCTCCCACATGGTCAAAATCGGATGACTATAGCATATAGCTGCAGTATGAATGATCGGTCGAAAAGGAAGTTCTAGTGAGAAAAACTTTTTTGTTTTAATTGGGATCGCCTCCAAATTTAGTAATTAACAGTTTGTTATGCTTTTCCATGATTCCACTAAGTTTGGTTGAAATCGGACATCTATATGGTATAGCTCCCATAGAAAAGTAAGGTCCGAAAAGAAGTCTTAAAAACTGCAAGGGTATGCAAAACTTCGGCCGAGCCGAAATTCACTTTCCCCTATTCTCAATTGTATTAAGAACATATTGAATTTTAAAGAACTGTTGAAAAAATTGTCGGCCTTCAAGTTGGACGTCGAAAAAAAGGTAAGCAGCTGGCGGCACGAATAACTCCACTTCGGATCATCTGAAATGGAAAAAGAAAACGGCGTTAGATTCAGTACAGATGTAATTTGGGTCCCTATATTAATCATAATCGGGGGTGTCCTGGAAATCTCTAGAGATTTTGGCTTCGGTTGGTTTGCAAATCGCCCGAAAAATCCGTCGGTGTCCCAGAACTTGGAGAGATTTCATTTTCTTATTAAAAAATCTAGTTAGAAGGTGTGTGTATTAGATTATGGTCCAACTACAAAAACAGGGCTGCGTCGCTCTCAAATAATTGATAACAGATTTTGTTCATAGCTGTATTGATGGTTTTAGACTTGCCAGCCCTGTTTGTGTCTTTGCTAAGTTCGCTAAGTTTGCGTAGTTTAGCGAAGTCGCATTGGTTGGTTTGTGTATTGGCTTTGGTTGGTTTCTCCAAATCTCTTAACGAAATACTAGAGCTTTGAAACCAACCGAAAGAGATTTTTAGGACACCGAGAATTGGTTTTGGGTTGGAATTTGGTTGGAAGAGATTTCTGGGACACTCGAATTTTGCGATTTTTTTACCAAATGGCGGCCATTGAAAAAAAAAAATCGATTTTGGGTAATTTTTTTCGGAGTTTAGTGTAAAAAAAAGTTGTAAAAAAATTTTAAAAATTATGATTGAAATTGGGGCCATAATGGTGACAATTCTGCGTCAATTGCATTTTGATTCATCAAAATCGGTCTAGAACTAAGGGCGCAATCAGTGCCGCCAGCTCGAAAAACGTGGTTTCGAGATAAACGCGTTTAATGTTTGCAGTTGCTAGGCAAATCGGGTCACTTTTGGGTCATTAAAAAGGCAATTTCTTCAAAAATATTTCCAATTTCAAAAAATCCTTTTAGGACGACATTCTCAAATAGCCAAGCTATAAAAATATGCAAAAAAAAAAATGGAAAAAAGTTTTTGCCAAGCAGCTATACCCCCTTAAGCAACCGTGTTTGAACTTATACAGGCCTGTTCCGGTTTTCAAATATTTCTTCGATTTCAAATAAAAACAAAATCGAACGATTTGGTTTTAGCTGTTCTGGTATTCGAACGATTTGCAATTCGAATGTTTCATTTCCAAATTGTTTCCGTTGATTAATCAACTGGCGAATCAAAACAATCCAATAAATAATCACTCAAAATAGTTGATAGTGATGAATATATGTGTTTAAAATGTCGTTTATATTTTTAAGGGCATTTTATGAGCATTTTCCCAGCGTTTCATAAACAAGTGAAATCCAGAACAGCTTGAACAAAATATGTCAATTCGATTTGGATGGCACATTGCAAAATTGAAGCTATTCATAAAAATTATTAATTTTTTTACTATAAATAATTTTTAAGGGAATGTTACATTGCAAAAAGTATCCAAATACACTATACAAGGGTACAAAATTAACTTTAAGCCATTATTTTGACGCCTCTATGTACAAAATCGCATTTACTTTTGAATTCATCGGCTCCCTGAATTCAAATCGAGTAAATCTTTCGAATTGTGAAAACCGGAACAGGTAACCAAATCGAATTCGAGCAAATTTAGTGAAAGTAAAAACCGGAACAGGCCTGATAGAAGCCAGCTTAACGAAGGATACACAAGCACAAGTCAAGATAGATAGGTATTGAGCTACCAGCGAAATAATTGCAGTATAAGCGAGAGCGTTAGTTAAAGTCGGTCCTGCCCGACTTCGATATACCGTTACTGAGGCCTTCACTTATTTTAATTAACATAGCATTAACATTAATGTAAACTTATCAACAGTATGTTAGCAAACAGCGAATGCGGCGCAGAAAAGTTTACAACGTTTTTTATAACCTTTATAACTCTGCCATTTATTATCCGATCTTTATGCGAGTACCCTCAGAAAAAAACGGCTGCCAGCGTTCTAAATGAAAACGGGATTGAGCTTAACCCGTTTTATACTTAAGATTTCAAGTATGATTCGGTATTGAGTTGACTTAAATTGAGTACGAAACATACTAAAATCGAAAAACGAGAGCTATTATTATTGAAATGATAACAAATGTTCTAGAATCAAGAACATTTTGTACTTACAGTAAGTTCAAGTACAAAATATGTTAAATAGAGTACAAAATTGACTTAATGCTAGCTCCGAAAAGTGTGCAACGTAAAATGTAAATTATTTTTAAGCGACTTTGTTCTTAAAATTCCTAGCTGATTCTAACTCTTTTGCTATGGAATGATGGTTAATTTCTGACCTACAATAGTTCTACCAAAGAGATTTATTTATTGCCCTTGGATATTTCCAGTCTTCTTTGGTTCAATACAGAGAACTCGTTTTAGGAGAATGGGCTCAAACCAAGAACACTTACTAATTGTTTGAAATTCTAATTTTTTCTTTCTATAATGTTTATGGGCTGGCATTAGAAATTACTGAAATTTGAGGAAGAACATTTTGTACTTATTTTGAGAACTAATCGGGCTTGACTTAAGGCCATTACAACCTAAAAGTATGATCAAATATATTTTAAAATAATTCGAAATTTACTTAATATATTCCGAAACAGTCTTAAATCAAGTATTTTGGGATTGAGAAAATCGTACTTGATCCAAGACTTTTGCACTTGGATCAAGTATTTTCGTAGTTACCGTACTATCGATACCGTTTGAACTTAATTCAATTACTAAATTATCGTTTTTTTTCTGAGTGTATCAAGTATCTGAAAGTCGGAGCATGCTGCACTTCAAGGCCTCTCGAGTGCTAGCCTCACATTATGGAGCCGGTTCAAAAGTGGTTCAGAGCCGTATCTCAGAAGACATTGAAGCTACGAACTTGAATTTTGGTCTGTAGGTTGGAAATGTGGAGTTGAATACTTGACTGGCTCAAAACCGGTTCATCAATGGTTCTGAGCCATTTCTTGATAGCTTTTTAAGCTTGGAACTTGATACTTATTCGGTCTGTGGGTTGAAAATGTGAAGTTGGATATTTTGCTGGTTCAAAAATGGAACCGGTTGAAATGTGGTTTTAAAGCATATCTCAGAAGTTTTTTAAGCTAAGACCCTAAAATTTTCTGTGTAGCCTGGTACTATGAAGTTAGATATTCTCCCAGCTTCGAACCATTCAATTGAACCACTACAAAAGTGGTTCAGGTCAACACCTTTTGATAGGAAAAGTGATCCGAAGGGTTATAATGTGAGAGTTTGACGCTTACCAAATTTCAAAATTAGGTTAAGCTCTAAACTGGAAATTTGGTGTGTGGGTTGGAAATTTGAAGTTTGATATTTTCCCTTTTTAAAACTCGGTTCAAACAAGGTTGGACGAGTTCAAATGTTAATGTCGACTTGCAGCGAGTTGAAATATGAAACATATTTTCATATTGAGCTAGTTTACCAATAAATGAGTCAAGAATTCCAGTTACCGGCTACTAAGAGACCGACAACAACGTTTACGGGAAGACACCCTAACATTCTAATGAGTTAGTCTGTAGTTTTGTGGAAAGAGGAAAATATTTTAATTCCAATTTGATCGGTTTCGAAAATAGTTTAAAACCTCGTGCTTTACAAAACCAATGACGCAATATTTTTATCAACATTATTCGGCAAAAATAATTATAAATGATTTGATTCAAATAAGCTGTGCGCCACTGTACCCACTCGTATATCGATCAATTTCAGATTACCCAAAACCAAAGTCAAACTTTGCGGTAGAAGACACAAAAATTTAACTCTGAGTTCTGTGGTAATTACCCGGACTAAGAGAGAACCACTTGTGAATGCCATTGTTACAGAAAAAAGAACCAAAGCTGCCCGTCCCGCCCTGCCCTGCCCTGCCCCAGAGCGTGGAGCAGTTTAGTCGACAAAGTCATTCACTTATTGCCATGTGACGACACTAGCTTACTTCTCGAGTGCCGCAGAAGGAGCGGGGCAGAGCAGAGCAGACAGGCAGGACAGTACAGGAAGCCCGGCCTGGCATTTACACAGTTGGATGATTTAGATAAACAAGACATGAGCTGTCACGCAAAAGAAACGAAAGAACCAGCAAAAGAAAAAGTGAAACGGCAAATCCCAAAAAAAAAAAAGAAAGAAGACAAAACCAAAGCCCAAGTAGCAGTAGTTATTATTACGCTGGATAAAGCAAAGAGATTAAGGATAAAATGCGATTGCATTTCAAGTAGGCGGCTTTGATTTATGTATGTAAGTATATATGTATGTTAATTATCAACTAGCAGTGGCTTCCATTTCCATTTTGAAATCAAATGAAAATATTATCTCAATTGTACACATTCTGACAGGCCTTCGGACACCGGATATTTCAAGTTTATTTAAATTTGATCAAAACGTTCATTATTACCTCACACAAAAATATTTGCAGCAATTATTATGCTCTTTAATTGGCACAAAAATATGTAACCATTTATTGCTTTTGCGGCTGGATGTAATTTGAATATGATTCCATTTTATAAATGTTGTTCCTTTGTGCTGTGTAATTGATAGATTTAATTATGGTTTCATATTGTAGAAATATATATGTATGTTATATAATTTTCTGTTTGTATTTTCTAATTATTTTATTGCTACCAAAGTTTCAGGTACCTGGAATCACCATGTGTGATTGTGTTCACCGAGGAAAGAGCTTCTCAACTTTTGCAAGAAACTTAAACAAATTGCGGTTAAAGTGCAGTCAACTGCACTTTATAAAGAAAAGAAAGAAAGTAAGGAATGAAACAATTGGAAAACTGCAATATTGGACAGCTGACTTAGAAAGCTGGACGCAGCCAGATGGGTGCCGCGTTTGCTGATGCTGAAAATAAAGGTAGCCATTTGAAAGTTTTACCGACGTTGTTTGACAGGCTCATACTAAATTTGTAGTTTCGTCAAAGAGGAATACCGAGTGTCATAGTTAGTAGTTTCGGTTGCAATGTTTAATTACAAGTAGCTCTTCTTTATGTTAAAACTTGTAGTTATCACACACTATAAAGAAGGTAATTAAAATTTTGTTATTAAATTCGCTTTGTATTTAAAACTTGCAACCGAACTTACTACAATTATTTCAATTACCAATTAATTAAAAAAACAAAATATTGAGACTATAATACAACAATAACTTTATGAAATTACTTATCCTCGTACTTAAACATTCTTCAAAAAAGAGACAGAAATTAAAAATTGGTTGTTTTTTTTTTTTTTGAGACCGAGCTGAATCCGAATTACAGTACAAAAAAACTTCCAAGTTATCGGTTCCAACCAAAAAAGTTGTACTGGTAATTATATAAAAATCTTGACTAGTCAAAGTTGTAGATTTATTCAAAACAATAATATAAAGAGTGAAGACAAGCTAAATGTTTTCATTGGACTTCGGTGGTGAAAGACCCCATCAGGTTCAGTACTGAAATCAACGCTGGTTGCTACTATAAACATGGCTACCATTATTTGTGCTTCTGTCTTGAATTTAACACAGGCAATGCATAAATATGAGTACTGAAGTGTATAAATGTGGTGTCCTCCGTTTCAAACTGATCGAAGACCCGATTGTTTTTATTGAGATTCACTAAGATTGCTTAAAACTAACAAATATTGGTTTGATTATAACTTTAACTTTGCATAGTGACTTCCATTACATATCTTAATGTTTCGCTCTCGAGACTCCGGCATCGACTGACATGCTACGTCGTATTGCTCGCGTTGCAGCTCGACTCACACACACATATAAACAAAGAGCGAAAGTGCGGGTTAATTAGTGTGACCGCTTCTTGTTTCCCTGTAAGTCCTATCCTCTCCTGTACCATTTCCTACATAACTAAAGCTATGTTAAATGATTATGCCTTTTTTCATCCTTTCGAAAATTCCGTTAGTGTCTTTATACTCTGGGAAAGTTCCATAGCAAAAAATGTTCTAAGCCAATTTAATTGCCATTATTTCGCACTTTGTCTCAAAAATACTGAAATAGCTAAAAATAGCTAGCCATAATTAAGAAATAAAAAAGATAATATAAAAAAGAAATAAATATAAGAAATAAAATAAGAAAATTACTAGATCTAGCAACTAAATAGCTAAAATGGCAACACTCAAACACATCAGCGAATTGTTCATGATGATCTTATAGCAGACTAAAAATATCGTGCATGAAATGAATTCACTGTTTACTATTTATGAAAAAGGCTTCATTTCGGTCGTACACTCAGGGAAAAATCGCACAGTAAAATCTTAAACAATTACATTTTATTTTACTGTACCCTTTTCGAATTAAAATTAATTAAAAAGCACTTTGAATTGGCCTAAAAAAAATTTGAACTGCGAATTTCTGTTACCCAAGGCTGCGAATTCAAACTTGGGAATTACAAGCGGTCATATTTAAGCAAAATTACAGAAATTAGTTATTGAATACTGTAAGCAATTCAAATTTTTTACCAGCCGGGAGTATATTAAAAACGCAATCTTCGGTAAATTCTAAGATACTTTTCCCAAAAAAAAAAAATGGGTCTAAAATCGATTTCGAGCCAGCGGTTTTTAACAGGAAAATGTATATATATGGAAATGACAAAATAAGTGACATATCAATAAAAAATGTGTGATAAAAAAAACTAGTTTGCATCGTTCTCAAAACACCTTATTTGAAAAAAAGAAATATTTTTTTCTTAAATTATGGCCACATTTCAAAAA
Source organism: Lordiphosa collinella (assembly GCA_018904265.1). Lineage (NCBI taxonomy): Eukaryota > Metazoa > Arthropoda > Insecta > Diptera > Drosophilidae > Lordiphosa > Lordiphosa collinella. The sequence goes on along the minus strand of JAEIFV010001610.1, from coordinate 20,184 downwards.
CCTAGACCAGCATAGAAATTGTGACCATACCACTGCTTGCAATTTTAAAACGTCTGAAATTCACCTATGACCAAAACTGTTGAAATTGATGAAAAGCCAACTTGTATCGTTCTTAGATATCATTTTTAATGGGATATTTTCCTTTGTTGCGAATTTTCGCTAATTAGTATTCGGAATCCATAAAAAAAGGGATCGATGGCTGCTGTACCTTTTAATTTTAAACTTTCGAAAAAGAACAACTTAAATTTTTTTAACATTATTCTTTTAATGTTCTAATCATTACAAAAAAAAAACAAAAAAGTACATAGCCTTAAACTTTTCAAAGAATAAACTTAAAAATTAGGACCTCAAGTCTTTTTGCTTTCCATTCTGGGTATTTTGGCTCTGATTTGTAGAGTTACGTCGTCACGATTTTCTTTAATAGCTCGTATAGGTACACAATTGCACTAGTCACTCAGTTCCTTGTATATGAGCGGGAAATTCTCGGATCAGGTCTTGGTGTATCGTCAAATTATAAATATTCCAAAATTTTCGTTTATCGTTCAGCGCAATATTCAACTTTTGCCATAAACCAATAAATCTATCAGCAACTTCCGTGGTAAAATACCCTTATGAAAACATTATGAAAACATTCCAAAAACACTATAGCTTTTATTTAACATATGATCTAAACTAGATTCGGAACTAAAACTTGAAAATAAATCAACGTTTGAGTTCGAAGTATCAATTGACATCGCTAAGAATCCATACTCAAAAAATTAAATTGGACTTACGAATCTCTTTAAGAAAAAATTTAATAACGAAAATTGAGCACACGCTTATTGCTTGACAGCAAATGATAAGCATGTAAAGCAAATAAGTTATTTTTTGGCAGAAAAATTAGAATTTGACCAAAGGAATTTCATATTTTAAGTTAATTTCAGACGTTTTAACGTTTCAAGCAGTGGTATGGTCACAATTTCTATGCTGGTGGTGGTAATTTATATGCTTTGAGTCTATTAACCAGCTAAAAACTTCTGTTTGTTTTCTGGGCTTTTGAAATGTGGCCATAATTTAAGAAAAAAATATTTCTTTTTTCAAATAAGTTGTTTTAAGAACGATGCAAACCAGTTTTTCATCACTTTCAACAGATTTTTTAATGATATGTCACATATTTTAGCATTTCCAGATATATAAATTTTCCAGTTACAAACCGCGGGCTCGAAATTGATTTTAGACTCATGGTTTCTTGGGAAAAGTTTCTTAGAATTTACTGTAGATTGCGTTTTTGCTATACTCCGGGTCGATTTTTTTCGGTCCATACAAATTGACCCGCCTAAGTGTACACACTTTAGATATACGAATCTCATATTTGACGCTAAGTCAATGGTGAAAATAGTAAAATCGAAGTGTAAATATTAAAATATTAGAGCATTTTTCCCTGAGTGTATTACGCATTTTTTTAAGTGTAGGAATTAGAAGAGCTATCTAGCCTACGATGCATATTAAACAAAAAGTCCGAAAATGTACTGGGAATCTCTAGAGATTTTGGCTTCAGTTGGTTCGCAAATAGCTCGAGAAATCCGTTGGTGTTCCAGAACTTCGAGAGATTTCGATAACCCAGAAGTGCACTCAATCAGCTGACTTTGACTCTATTAAGTGGGAATTTGTCGGGAACTAATATCAATAGTTAAAATCTGATAATACCAAAATAGAGTTTGTCTTTTTTTAGCATAAACGGTCTCACAATGTTTTGATGTACTTGCGCTATTTGTGTTGATTACAGTAAGTTGAAGAAATAAATTTGGCTTTATAATGGAAATTTCAAGAGAAGTTTTCTTTCAAGCGAAACTTGCGATGTATTATTTTTCACAACTTTCGTCGTGAACTATCTCTAAAAAGTGTGTCGTTGAACTCATTTCTTTAAATGGCGATAAAGCACCATGAAAAACCACTGTATATCGCTGGTATAATGAATTCAATCGTGGTAGTAGTACGCTCAGCGACGAATCTCGTGAAGGTCGTCCCAAATCGGTTGCTGTGTCAGAAAATATCGATGCTGTGCTTGAACTGATAATACAAGATCGTCATGTAAAATACTGTCAGATTGGGGCATACCTAAACATAAGTTCCACCAGCCACCAAAGGTTTCTTCGCGTTGGATTCCGCATAATTTGACAATCCTTCAAAAAATGGTTCGTTATTAATTTCTAATCCCGAAATTGAAATAGTCCCCAAGGAAAAGTTCTTCGAAGCACTCTTTAAAATCGCAACAAAACTACTAAACAATGGCAAACTTTTTAGTTACAGTGACAAATTGGACCTGGTCAACCCAAATCAGGCCAGGGCTACTAATTGTTTAGAAATATGCGGCTTACACGTGTGTGGCCTTCTTCATTTCTAGCCCTGCCTACTACCTAACTAAGTGTGACAAGGCTAGATCTGCAGTAGAGGCTCCTCATGTAGATTCGCCATTTTCGGTGTTAGGTGCCGCAGCGTCAACCTTAAGCCTCACTGCTTGAGTAACAGGCAGCGACTGAACCACAAAATTGGTATTAATCCTGTGGATGCTGTTCCCCTTTTGATGTTTTGTTTGGTTGTTCAGCAACTTTCTAAGGAGTCTGCGCCTCAGCATAATGGGAACAGTTTTGTGTTTTTGTTAAACATGCTACTTGAACCCAATTCTAGTTTACTTTTTTTTAATAAGTATAACATTTAAATTGAATCATTTATTCTGTAAACACAAAGTTAATCCCTTCAACAAGTCAAATTCACGGCTTGACCACGAGGAAAAAGGGATTTCGCATGCTAAGCCGCATGTCAGCAAAGCGTGAAAAGTCAACTCTTAAAAATGAAATATTGTTTAGCGCATGGTGGTTAAATTGCGGTGTGGTTAGGTCCCAATCCCCATTCCCTGGCTTAGTTGGTATGTCCAGCCGTGCGCAATAGTGCGATTAGCCTAATGAGGTGTGCAGGACGAGGGCACACGCCTGATTGATGGTCATGATTATTCAGCCCTGACAGGTTTATCCCTCTCCTCTGTTCCTCCTCTCCTCACTTACTGCAGTTGAATTTGTCTGTCCAACGGTCCACAAAAAACCAAAATACATTTTTAGCTTGTGGCCTGCGGCAGTTGCATGTGTGGAATTACACAATTTCAAATGCATTTTCGGTGCATTAAGGCAAACCAAGGGGAAGGCGTTGAGAGAGGGGAGTGCCAAGCGACAAATTTGCATATTTTCAACGAGTTTTTTTTTTTGGCGCTTAAGGGAAAGAAAACCTTTGCAGCAAAGGAGGGTCCACACCTGTAACATATGCAGCACACTCCTTCTCCCACAAGCGGCCAAAAATGGGGAGTACATTTTATGGTAGCGATGAAGGCCAAAGGGTAGCAACTGCTCGAAAGGTTCCATTAGCCCAAAAATGTTAGATATGAGCTTGTTTTCAAGAAGGCACCTAAAGTGGCAATCATGCATAATACAAATGTTTTTACCAAAGTAAAAGCCAACGAGGAAATAAGGCATGAAATGCTTGGTATGGAATGCAGCTGGGCTTGGTGAAGCAATTGTTGTGGAAGGAAAGATCCTTAACAGTGACTTCATAATCCAAAAGCAAGAGTTAATGAACTCTCAAAATGAAATGAAGTCTAGTTTGTTTGTATCAAATCGTTGAGATAGAGGAAAGGGTTAGCATGGCTTCATGTTTCTCTTCTCATTTCACTTTCACTGTTTATATTTAGTATTTTTTGGTTCGATTCGGAACTGAACCTCTAAGAACCTTAAACCGACCCTTCAAATTATTTACCTAACGAACCAAAACCTAAAAACGATTTATGTCAAAGTTTATTTTTTTAACACGCTTATATTAGCATCATGTGTATGTATGTAAATATTTAAGCGTGTTACAAAGTATGCTGCAAAAATCGAGCCCAAACTTCAGCCTACAAGTAGGCAGCACCAAATATGCTGCAAACATTTTTAGTTCAATTTGCTATTAAAGCATGTTTTTTAGTTTTTATACCCTTGCTGAGGGTATTATAAAATTGTGCGGATGTTTGTAACGCATTGAAGGAAGCATCTCCGACCACATAAAGTATATATATTCTTGATCAGCATGACGAGCTGAGTTTATTTAGCCTTGTCCGTCTGTCCGTCCGTCCGTCTGTTTGTTTCTGTGCTATCTCCTCCGTCAGTTTTAAAGCTATCCTCACCAAACTTTGCACGAAGTCTTGAGGTACAAATACGCTGCACATTTGTCGGAACCGGCCGGATCGGATGACTATATCATATAGCTGCCATAGGAACGATCGGTCGAAAAACTAGTTTTAGTGGGAAAAACTTTTTTGTTTTTAATGGAAACGCCTCCAAAGCACGTATTTCTTAATTTACTATCCTTTCTTACGATTTCACTAAGTTTGGTCGAAATCGGATGACTATAGCATATAGCTGCCATAGGAACGATCGGTCGAAAAACTAGTTCTAGTGAGAAAAACTTTTTTATTTTAAATGAAAGCGCCCTTATCATTGGCATACACTTATTTGATATATTTTTGCACAATTCTACAAAGTTTTATCGAAATCGGATGAATATCATATAGCTGCAGTTTCAATAAGGGGAATTACCGACTATTAAAAGCTTAAGTTTGAAGTTTGGTGCCTTTACCTTGCACAGTTTTTTTTTTCACCCCAACACTCTTGCCAGAAGACTGTTGCGTAGACGTAGAAAAGCCGGAAGCAGAGTGAGACGACGCCTCAAGAAGATTTTCCCTAGAGAACTTCCAAACAGACAAATACCCTAGCAACCCCCCACACACTAGACAGAACCAATACACTAATTTTACACATATTTTATATCATCACAATCAACCCTCCAATAATCAGACACAAAACACTTGTCAGACTTACACAAAGTAAGTTCAAATGAATATGTACACTTCAATCTAAAAAAAGTTGCCAATGAAGGTGACAGAAAATTTAGATAATAACAATAAAACTTATTAAAACAACAAAAAAAAAATCGAAAAGCAGTATGAATGATCGGTCGAAAAAGAAGTTCTAGTGAGAAAAACTTTTTTGTTTTAAATGGAATAGCCTCCAAATTTCGTAATTACTATAACAGTGTATTATGCTTTTCCATGATTTCACCAAGTTTGGTTGAAATCAGACATCTATATAGTATAGATCCCATAGAAAATTAAGGTCCAAAAAGTATTCTTAGTTGGAAAAACTTTTTTGTTTTCAATGGAAGCTGCAAGGGTATACAAAGTTAACTTTCCTCTATTTTTTAAAACTATATTTTATTATTATTATCGTTTTCATTGTTAATATTGACCATAAAAGGATTTCATTGCAAAAGTTTCCTATGAGAAAGTTAAATAGGGAAGAAGGATGCTTTCTTCCTTGTCGGAAAAGGACTTGATAGTCCCTCGAAAAACAACGCACTCGTAGAGTAAAGAGGGTATACTAAAGTCGTGCAAATGTAAGTAACAGGCAGAAGGAAGCATCTCCGACCCCATAAAGTATATATATCAGCATCAACAGCCGAGTCGATATAGCCATGTCCGTCTGTCCGTCTGTGACTGTATGAATACCTATACCTCGGAGACTAGAAGATCTAGAGCCACCAAATTTTGTATGTAGACTCCTATTGTCCCTACGCAGATCAAGTTTATTTCAAATTTATTTTGCTGTGTAGTGTATGGGCCCAATATCTACAATCTCTGAAAGTTTCATAAAGATCGGATAATAAATGGCTGAGTTATAAAGGTTATAAAAAACGTTGCATACTTTTTGGCGCTACATGCACTTTTTGCTCACATAGTCTTTAAATGGTCACATTAATGTTAATGCTCTGTTAATTAACATTGGGAAAGGCTATTAAACACTAATTGTCCTGAGTAACGGGTATATAGAAGTCGGGCAGGACCGAGTTTAACTTACGCTCTCGTTGTGTACAGAAAAGGTTCAGGTCCACACCTTTTCATTGGAAAAGTGATCTTATAAAATGAGCTTTAGACGTTTACCAAATTTCAAAAATTTACTTTAACTTTAAGCTGGAAATTTTGGTGTGTGGGTTGGAAATATGATGTCTGATATTTTTCCTAAAATTTGAAACTTAAAACATATTCTCATAATGCAAAGGCCCCTGACGACGCCGGGTATTGAGTTAATTTATTATAATGGTAAAAAAAACCGCGACATTATTTAATTTTTCTAATGAACATAGAAGGCGTAATATTGAAAACAGCTCTAATATAAAAGCTTAAAAATGATGCTGGGTTTACACAGCGTCACAGAGTGTCACATTTCAGTGTCACATCGCAATTTTAACATCGCATGCCTTGTCACAAATATCATGTGTCACAGGAATGAGTACTTTTCAATGTGAACATACTTTCTGTGACAGAAGTTTGCACGTTTGTGACAAGAATTGCTTGAACAGCTGTTTTAATGAGGCAACTCAATTGAACTCATATTTTCTGTGACAAGCACATCGACATTATTATTTGGTTTTTTGGAACTTTTGAGTTTTGATAATGGTAAATATGCGCCATTTTTTTGTGATTTCGTGAATTTTTTTATTTGAATTAAATTAAAATTTTTAGTTTCATCAAATGAATTTCTGAGAGGAGGCAGAGCTAGCAGCGTTTGCTGTTGGGTTGAGATTGCTGGACAAAGATGAGGATCAGTGCTTTTTCTGCGACGACAAAATTAGTTTCACTTAACGGAAAGAAGGAATCTATGCCCAGTAGATGTTACAAATGATGTGCGCATGGATGCAGCATCTTTCGATCAGCTCCTATGTTGGGCGGAGGCCACTTTACCATTCGCCATTGAACTTGATGTCTATCAGATGCGACCTGGCCTGCAACGGGGTGAAGGAGACCAGGCAGCGATCACTTAAACATGATTGGGAAACTCGCCATCATTGATGGAAATTTTCAGTTGTCCCTAGCCCGCAATAAGCAATAATATATGGAATAATTTATAAAATAAAAATTACACTTACCATTAAAATCACCAATTTTGTGAGGTGCTGTCGACTCAATATAGAAATTAGCGTCTGCTTATTTAGAGATAACAATCATAATCCATTGTTTTTATTTTTTTATTTAATTATTGTTTTTGTATACGTGGAACTGGCTCACTGGACACGAACTCGTTCAATGTTCACGTTTTAGCATTGTAACGCTCTGTGATAATGACAAAAATCGTTCACACCAAAAGTACTCATTTGTCTTGTCACAGCGCTGTAACACTCAATTTATGTGACGTCTATGTAAACACTCTTGACCTGTGACAACCTTTGTCACAAATTGTCACAGACAATAGTGTCACAGTGTGACGCGGTGTAAGCCCAGCATAAGCTTTAAACATTCTTAAATTGTAATACTACGATTTTCTGAAAAGCGTCTGAAATTCTAATTTGTCGCGAACCTTAAAAAAGCAAGAGGAATCAGTGTAATGAGAAGTCAAGCAACTTTTTCGCAAGCGGAGCTCAGGACAAGGCTACAGGTAAGCAGTACCGGAGAGCTGGCGAAACGTCAGAGAACTTCTGAGTCTGCGCTCGCCGCGCAATAAACAAGTGAAGCAGCAGGCCAGGTTAAGATCTGCAGAAACAAAGCAGCTGACGAGCAATCGACACCATGTCTTTACACATCGCAGAAGATAGGCTAAGATAGGCTGTTCTTGAAAGGTCGGCACAGCGCCGTCAAATAGTACCAAACTGTCAAAAAAACAGCGAAATTTGAATATATTTGAGCTTTAATTATTTTGCAGACGGTCCAGAAAATCGGTAAATTTGCAAAATTCTCATATAGGTTTTGAATATGAAGAAGATTTATTTTCGATTTTTATAATGATTTTAGATTATCATAAAGATTTGATAGATGCTAATTGTTAAAATGCTAAAGGTGTCGAGGCAACGCACGCCGGGTAACTGCTAGTTTTAATATAAATTTAATATTTAAAATGTCCTATTAATTCTACATGAAAGTATAAGCTCGCTCCAAGACAAGTGTCACTAAACCAAATATTCATATCATTAACCATCTGCTTCTGGGGTCATGTGGCGTATGAGTAATATTTCATGTAAATTTATATTTTGCAACAGAGGAAGCTCTTCAACTGCATCTTCGTCTACAGCATCCGCAAGTGTTGAGACATTCATAATCAAGCATTCAACACGAGAAAACATCATAAAATATGAACAAACACTTCCGAGACACTGACAAGAAGTTTTAATTGCTTTTCCGCATGCAAATTGGTGAGTGAGTATGAGAGTATGAGAGAGAATATGTGCCAGCATTCGATTATTTTGCCACGCCTCACCACCCACAAACACACACACATGCACTTTACTATTTATGTACAAAATATTTTAGTAAATTGCAGAGCAACTTTTTGAGACTACCTGATGAATATACTCCCCTACCCAGGCAGGAGTAGTGGCAGCAAGTGCACTCAGAAAAGCAATCAAGCAGTTTGTACTTCAATACGCTTCGATTTTCACTTTGAGATTTGGACACTAAATTTGGTCCGAAAATCAGTTTCAAATAGCAAAATGAAAAAGAAAGTGGGAGCACGGCTGATAGTACAAAATAAGACAATATTTGTTCCAAGCGCAAATTTCTTATTTTATTTTAAGGTCGATTTTTTCAAACTCCATTTTGGCATAATTTAAGTTCGGGCTGCTTTTAAAATGATAAGCTTTATTAAACAAAAACTTTAATACTCAAAATATGTATAACAAAATCTTAAGATTAACACCTATTAATCAAAACCCAATAGAACCAGCTGAGAGTTCTGTGGGCAGCTTCGTTTTTAGTTTAATTCGTACTTTATCCAAGAGATTTTATACTTTAATTAGGAACGCGTTTCCTGTAATATTTTGACTTAATTTAAGCCTACGGAATTCTTTTCTGAATATTTTTTTTTTCCAAATTTGTATAAAGCTAGCGATTGTTCTTGAAAAGTGATTCAAAACCGAAGCGTATTTAAAATTTCAACAAAATTTTTCTCTTAGTGTGAAAAGCCATAATGTTGACAATGCTTAGAATGCTGTCACTCTGCCTTCGTCTATGCATTATAACAAACAAGTATAAATTATTTATACCTTAATCAAAAGGAGCCACCCTGAAGGGCGAAACAAAACTTCATTGTCAACTTTTGACAGAACTTTGAGTAGAAAATTTCATGTTAATTACTCGTGTGCACATTTCTCCCTCTCCCCAAAGTCTTTTCACTTGATATAGAGAACAAATCCCCCATTTTAATGGCATAATTTTTTATTCAAAGCTCAGAAGCTCTCCTGGCATAGGATTGGCTCGTTAACACACACAACCATAAAGAATTGAATCTAGTTCTGTTCTTGACATTTACGTAGTAGACAAGGGACTGACTGTAAACAATTCCATGAAACACGTCGTAATCATTTGCGCCAGTTGTCTTATCGGTGAAAGATGGCCAAGAGAGAGAAAAGAAATGAGGCCACATTGTTGACTTGCCATAAAAACACCGAGCAAAAGCAGTTGGAATGCACGTGAAAATATCAAGCGATGCAATTTCACAAATTGTCTTGAAATGCAAGAATGCATTTCATTCCGACTTTTTGCCGCAAGCAGTTGGAAATCATTGTACAAATGCGGCTACGTACCCATCTTCTTCTAGTCCCACTCAGAAAATTAGTCCGCAGCATTAAATGTCGGGCCACAACTTTGGTGCAACTTTAAGAGCTTCTCCTGCTTCCGTGCTAACTGGCCAAAAAAGCAATTTTCGCCAATGCGCTTATTCGCATAAAATATCATAAATAAAATGAACAAAATACTTGGTAAAAGGCTTCTTGGTCTAACCAAGTAACTTGGTTAATTGCATTAGGCCGAGGCCAGAAGTATAAGATTACTTGCTGCCCATTTTCATTTTGGACACAGATGTTTGTTACCCATGAATAGTTAGAAGTTTGACAGCTGCCAGTTTTATTTTGCTGAGTGGAATGAGATGGGATTGGGGTAACATTGCAAGGCAAGTACAGGGAATAACAAAAGTTATACATGTAGAAAATTTACTTAAGGAGCACAAGTGAGTTGGTTGTTAATGCCTTGAGGATATGTTCTAACTGACTGACTGACTGATTGTCCATCTACTCACTGGCTAATCAGTTTGAGCTAGAAAGCTGAAACTTCAACCATTGTGACAATGAGTAACGAAAATAAAACTCTTAAAGTTCTACGGCCAAGGTGATGTAAATGCCAGAAATGTTTGTATTGTGATATTTAGTGGCTAGTTCTAAGTGGAAGATACTTCTACATGTACTAAGAAGGCTTGTCCTAGAAACCATGAGTCTAAAATCAAAATCGAGCTTCCCGTTTTGAGAAGAAACTTTTCGTATTTTATATATTTTTTTTCAAATATGCTAAAATTAAAATAAACAAGTTAAAAAGTCGATCAAGTCCGACTATAATGTACTCTGTACCTCTCAAAGTTTATGTTAAAGTGGGGGTTTTCTATAACTCGACTACCGTTCAACCGAAAATGTAAAGTCGATTACAAATATCAAAGGTACGAACCATCTATCTTCAAAACTGTGGAGATATTTTTAAAATTGCGCGGGGCGTAAAAATTTATGTCCCATACTTGTCAATCCTCTATCTCTTACCATCTCTGAGATCTCTGAAGGACTTTTCACTCGAACACGGCAATCACCGCCTCATCCGCTGCTGTTAATGTTCCATTCTTCTGCGACGGATAGCAGGACTGGGATGATAAGCGACTTGAAACGAAGCTCTTTTACGGACGGTCGACTGAAACGATTGTCTTCGACGATTTTTGGCTACGCTTTGACTGCAAAGTCGCAGCTTTGGTCTTTGCAAGACAGCCATAGCTGCAGGTGGTGGTGATGGCGAATTTTCGGTTACCAAATCAGAGACCAAACAGTGACAGAAACAGTTACCCAAAAAGTGACCATAATAGTGACCGAACAGTGACTAAAACAGTGATCGAAGCAGTGATCGAACTGTGACCAAAACAGTGATCAAAAACAGTGAACCAAAAGTGAACAATACAGTGCCCTGAACAGTGACCAAAACAGTGACCTGAACATTGACCCAAACAGTGACCATAACAGTGACCAAAACAGTGATCGAAACAGTGAACAGATCAGTGACCAAAACAGTGTCAAAACTGTAACTCATATAGTGACCGAAACAGTGACCAAAACAGTGAACAAAACAGTGACCGAACAGTGAACAAAACAGTGACCGAAACAGTGACCAAAAAAGTGACCAAAAAAGTGACCTAGTAAAAGTAAGATTAGCTTGTCAAGATGACACAGCCCCAAAGGGCCAAAGCCGAGCCTCTCTCAATCTCTTGGCTTGTGCGCTTCTAATTTTAGACCAAGAGAAAGGGACCTACAGTTTAACCCCGATCCGGAGTTGAGAAGCTTTTCTGCTAATTACTGCAAAGCTGCGTCAACACTAAGAGGTGTTCCGGGTGTAAGTTTATTCAAAGAAAAAACTTTTCATTAGATGTTCGAGCGGGACGACCCACGACATCCAGCGCTGAGACACCCGGTCAGTGACCTGAACAGTGACCAAAAAAGTAACCTGAACAGTGCCCGAAACAGAGACCCAAAAAGTGACCAACAAAGTGACCAAAACAGTGAAAGAAACAGTGACCAGATCAGTTACCAAAAAAGTGTCACAACAGTAACTCATATAGTGACCAAAACTGTGACCTGAAAGCAATGAACGAAACTGTGACCAAAACAGTGACCAAAACAGTGATCGAAACAGTGACCAGATCAGTGACCAAAACAGTGTCAGAACAGAAACTAATATAGTGACGAAAACTGTGACATGAACAGTGACCGAAACAGTGGCCCAAACAGTAACAGTGACCAAAACCAGCGACTTTTTTGTGACCGAGTTTTTAAAGGGATGAATTCCGGTCAAATAGTCCCTAAAAAATCGTAGAATCCGGAGTAGTCCCGAACAACTTTCAGCACCTTCACATGAATCAGAAGAATGCGAAATAGTTTGATTCTATGATTTCATAGTAGCTCAAAACTCAATCTTGAATTCCCAAAAAATTTCCATAAATGATCAAATAGTTTGATTCTATGATTTCATAGTAGCCCAAAACTCAATCTTGAATTCCTAAAAAAATGTCAATAAATGATCAAATTGTGAAATTTAGCAACCATTTCGTTGGTGAAAATTGAAAATTAAAGAGCTTCGCTCGTACCGGGTGTTCTTTTTTGATTTTCGATAGAGGGGTTTACTCTTGAACTTCCCACTGAGACCGTAGTAATATCGGCTTGCAAGAGTGATTCTTTTTCGAGACTTCCGAGGTAGACAAAATCCCTTAATACCTTGATGTTGTAGTCTTCCATTGCAACTGATTGTTCCTGCGTCCTGGACAATCAGTTGCATGGAAGACTCCGCGAGATCTCCGCGTTGATAATAGGTACTTTGTCATATTCTCATTTACCAATGCGCCAATGAGTTTTGATTGCTTCTCTATCTCTGAAAAAGGCCCTGTTTTATCGATTTCACCGATAAAATCAATATCATCGGCATATGCAAGTAGCACTATGTCTTTGAAAAAGTATGTAACAGCCAGAAGGAATCATTTCCGAGCCTATAAACTATATATATTCTTGATTAGAATCAACAGCCGAGTCGGGCTTGACCGACTTTCTTTGTTGTTTTTAATTATACCTCCCAGGACAGAAATACGCCCATTATGGTTTTGATATTAGTAAATCTAAAATTGAGTGCTTAAGATGAAAATATAGACAAGTCCAATATCAAAATAAAATTGTCCGGATTTTTGTAAGACATAAAAGGAAGTATATATGTATATACTTGATCAGCATGAGGTGCCGAGTTGATTTAGACCTATCCGTCTGTTTCTATGCTATCTTTTCCATCAGCTATCTTCACCAAACCTTGCACATAGTTTTTTTAGTACAAATACGCTGCGCATTTGTCGGAATCGGCTGGATCGAGTGACTATAGCATACAGCTGTTATAGGAACGATCGGCCGAAAACTAGTTTTATTAAAAAAAACTATTGTTTTTATTCAATGGAAACGCCTCCAAGCTTCGTATTTCTTAGTTTGCTATGCTTTCCCATGATTCCACTAAGTTTGGTCGATATCGAAATTTTTTTGTTATGCTTTCAAAATCGGATGTCTTTAGCATATAGCTATATAGGAACGATCGGTCGAAAAACTAGAAAACTCGGTCTAAAAACTTTTTTGTTTTCAATGCTAGCGTCGTTAAACTGACCAGATATAAATAATATCTGCTTCAGCACAATTATGCCGACTTTGATGAAAATCAGATGAATATATCGAACTGGTGTGGCGACTCTGCCACTACTAGACACGAACGACTATCGATGACTCTGGCGGCTATGGTCACACACTATCATGAAGCCTATTCATCTCATCTCCAGGGGAGTCTGTTTGTATCGAACTTGGCGCTGGCTGGCAGCCTCGGGCCAGCTCGCAATCAACAAATCATATTAAACTACTTAAGTTAAGTGAAACAATAAATATTAATAGTGATTTAAGCACAACCTTAATCCCTATAAGTGGTGACCCCGACGTAATATTTCGTACTGTCGTCTCGCGTGCCGCTTATACTTTTTTCGGCTTTGTTATACTCTGTACCAAAGGTACATAGAGTATAATAAGTTTGTGCAAAAGCCGTATCCGTCTGTCCGTATGAACACATAGATCTCAGAGATGGTAAGAGATAGAGGTTTGACATGTATGGGACTTATGCTTATATCGGCAGATCAAGTTTATTTTTAATTTTGCCACGCCCCCAACCGCCCCCGCAAATTGGAAAAACGTCATATCTCCCACTGTTTTATAGATAGAAGGTTCGTTCCTTCTGGACACATTTAGTAATCAGGATTAATAATCGATCCGCCAATGGTAGAGATCGGATGAACGGTTGTCGAGTTATAAGGAAAACAAACAATTATGGGCACCACCGGTCGCAACGGTGATGGGCAGCACTTCACAGGCACAGAGTATGTTATAGTCGGGCTTGACCGACTTTCTTTCTTGTTTTAAAATAAAATACTTAATTAAAACAATGCTGTGCTCGACAGCCGTGGCCAGGCTGGGTGGCAGCATCGCCAAGGCCCCACTGGTGGCATCACACACATACAAAGAAACAGCCGTTCGATTTTTACCACAATGCAGACTCTGTTCCACAGATAAAACCAAAGCCACAGCCGTAGGCGGCATCCTGAAGAGAGTGCTGACCAAAGTGGGTTTTACACCCAGTACAAAGGCTCGCCTCAAGGTGACCATTCATCTGCAGCATGAAAGCGTGGCAGACAAGATCAACTGTGTGGTCTTCTTTCGGGACTTCAATCTGTCCAATACATTAAACTCTTGGTTTCTGGTTACGGAGCTGCATGTGTGGTTACTTTTGATGCGCTCCATGGCCGAGGGCGGAGGATGAACACTCGCAATTTTCTGCAACAATTCGCACCTCAACCGAAACACAACCGATCTGGTTCAGTCGTGTCTTCTACGCACACGCCTGTGAACCCTCTCCCCCCTACGCGGCAACGTGATCGACAAAGGCACACTTTTCAACCAATCCGAAGCAGCGACAAAGCCTTCAGCAAGCTCCCCACTGAAGCAACACGAAGTAGAGCGAGCCTCAGCTTTTCTACGAGGCACCTCGGCGCATTGGCCGATATAGCTCGGGGCACCGATTCTCGTTCCCAGCGGCTGGGTTGGCAGCCTGCCGCCAGCTCGACAACCAAACCACATGTTTAGTAAACTAATTAAGTTAAGTGAAACAATAAAATATTATAGTCGATTAAGCACAACCTTAATCCCTATACTGGTCACAGAAGAGGCGCCATCTATTGGTCAACTTCGGAAATCACTCAGCTAGCATTGTTCAAAGCGAAAATGAAATTATTGTATAAAATCATTTTATACGTGCTGAAAGGGTATACAAACTTCGGCCGAGTCGAAGTTAACTTTTTTCTATTTTTGTAATTTCCAATTAAAGTTAAACTCTTAAGATAAATAAATGGGAAATATTAAAATATCAGAGCGTTTTTCCCTCAGTGCATCTATTTCTTTATGGAGAACTTTTAAGATGAATTATTTCAGTCTTCATAATTGAAATATGAATTAATAATACATTTTCATGATTTGTTTTTTTTTCCATTGGATTTCTTGAACCCTTTTTCTTTGTTTCTATTTAATTTACTCTCCTTCAGTGCCTCCCACCCAAAAAAGGTCAGAATTCAAGATTCCATTTTATTATTCGACAATTAAGGGTGGAAACCCCATGATAAAGCAGTTTCCCTCTTACTTTACTCGCCAACCTTTTGGATACAGTTCTTTGGTATGCCAAATTTTGTCATTGAAAGTTTTAGGTATGTGTTTGATTTCTACCCTTGAAGACGATCTTTTCCAAGTAACAAACTCACACAAGGGCTTCAATATTAAGAAGTAGAAAATCTCTGCCAGAGAGATAACGCTGAAGCCCATAAAAAGTCCCATAACACCGCCTATATTAGCTGCAAAAGCATAAAACAGATTAAATATTATTTTTTTTGTAACCAACTTACATAAAAACTCAGTCAATCCAATATAAACATTCTTCATATTGCCATAGTAGACACTTTCCCGATAGTACACATTCATAACGGCTATGTTCTCGCTTAAGAAGGTCTTATTCATGCTGGACACCAAAGCATTGGCCAACTTAAAGTCTCGACTGGCCAGGGGAAAAGAAAATCCACTAGCCAAATAGCTTAAGTCAAAGCAAGTGGACAAACATTGTTGACGACAACTGGCCCAGCGTGGTCTCATCTCTGCCCGTTGAGCACGTGTTATACATAGGGTATCGCTCATGCTGCAGGTACGGGCACTAGGATAGATGAAGGGATAGTCGAAAGGTATGCAGTTGCATGAATCATACAAATATTGGGCCAAACATTCTCTTTCACAATTGCGACGCGTGTAGATTTTGTAATAGAGTAAATCCTTTTCATTCTTGAACAAACACTGACGATCGTCACGTGGTATGGAACGTATGGCTGGAACTGCCTCAGCACTAATAACTTCCATGCGAAAATTTGTTTCATAGCCAATGGCGGTAATGAGGCCAGACTCTTTGACATTGGGCGCCTCAATGGGATTGTGGAAGAAGACCTGAACATTGAAAGAGTTTGAGTAAAAGATATATAAGATGAACAAGATTACCTTGAATCCTGGACCATTGGTGGATGAACAATAATATTCATTCAGCTGAGCATCCAAAACCACAGTAAATCCCAAGGTAATGCCAGTTCCTAACAAAAATTATAGTAAAATTCTACAACTGGCCTTTCCACTCTGAAACTGTGTTCATGTTTACCAATTGCTGTACTTGGCAAATACTTTTCAGGTAATTTCGCAGGATATCCAGTCTCCGGATTCCATTCAACTGGCACAATATCGTTTCCATAAGTAAATTTTCTAGCATTATTTGAACTATTCCAAAAATGTAAAATTACATTTAAACATTAAAAATAACCCGATTTAACTTACTTGTCCTTGACTAAAAATTCGGGTGGTAAAAAATTGAAAGCACAACACAAACCCTCATCGGTTAAGGTAACACGAAATATATCCATACAATTGTATTCGATGGAACTAAAACGGCAATAAAGTAACATTCTTGCACAGGGCTGTGAATGATTGGCCACAAATTCGGAAATCTGCAAGGTATTATTGGCCAAGTAATCATCCTCAAAGTTCTCCGATTCGGCATTGCATAATAATTTCAGTATGGCACTTTCATCGGAACCCCTAAAAATTAAGTGTGGGAAAAAATACAAGTATTTTATTTATATTTTCAAAACTCACTCTTGATAATGCTCCACTTGGCTACGCTGAACTTGATTCATATTACAAATGGTTATGGCTGGAAAAGGTACCTTCAATATAGAGGTGGCATGCGGACTGATGCCGATTATAACTGGCGTACTATCCCACTTCACATAGATGTTGGTTATGAGTTGAGACGTCATTACCAGGGCCGCCACAAAGGAGCAAAAGAAAAATAATCTGAAGACTTTTAGTACATTTTTTTTTTATTGAATTTAGTTTCACCTTTCCCAGCTGCTCAGATTAGGATCTCCCACAAATTTAAGTCCATGTAGCCCTGTTTCCTTTAGAAATATGCCCAAACTTTTGGAAAAACTTCTGAAAATGAAAATAAAATTTGAGGGTTTCTTCAACTTTGTTGAGGCTTCCATTTTAACTATGTGTTGTCGGCTTAAGGGGTTCGGTTTAAATACTAAACTATTGCATGTCAATCATTAATTAAGCCTACAATACATAAGTAATTAAAGCTTTTGCATTGATTAGGCAATTTCAATTAATTTAAGTACTTCTAGTAAACGGCAAAACTAATTTAATTGCCTATGACTTCGCTTTCATGAAGAAGACACGTACATTCATACACAAGCAATGATAAGATAATGCAATTACTCTAAACGTTTGCTTGAAGCGATAATTTAATGCAATTGAGGCAAAAGTCGCAAATATTCGAAAAACACCAAACACTTTTAAAAACTCAAGTCTATAAAAATTTGCTATAAAAAACCAAAAAAAAAAGAAAGTCGGTCAAGCGCGACTATAACAGCTGGTTTACCACAACAATTACTACAGTGAATCACAAGGGGTCGCTCAGTAGCTCGTGTGTGATAAATTTATGCTTTACCATCTTACGAGAGTGAGTGAATACCCTAAGTATGACCTTACATTTTCCATACAAAACAAGAAAGAAAGTCGGTCAAGCCCGACTATAACATACTCTGTACCTGAGAAGTGCTACCCATCACCGTTGCGACCGGTGCTGCCCGTTATTGTTTGTTTTCTTTACAACTCGACTACCGTTTGTCTGATCTTCACCATTCCTTCATTCATTTCAAAATAAGTCCAGAAGGTTCTAACCGTCCATCTATAAAACTGACGGAGATATGACGTATATTCCAAATTGCGGGAGCGGAAATGGGCTTGGAAAAAATTGAAAATGAACTTAATCTGCCTGCAGTATAAGAAGTTTTTGTCCCATCCGCGTCGAACCTCTATCTTTTACCATCTCTGAGACCTGTTTTTGTTTATTTGTATAAATATAGTTAACAATTAACTGTCAACATTAAAATTTAAAGGGATACAAAATATTGATCTACTTCCCCGTCCAGGTTAGGGGAGTTTTTTATTGATATGCCCCGGCTCACATCAAGTGGACGGAGAAGACAGATTCAAGAGCGTGGAGAGGACAAAAACAATAAAATATTACACGTATTATTATACAATGAACAATCAGTTGACAACAAATGATGCAAATTATTATAATTTGAACATATTACACGAAAAGGATCATGTAGGGCGAAGTTAGTTCTACAGGTGTGTAGCGCAAGAGGTTGATACGATCGCGTGAATCTTGATGGAACAGCAAATCGGAGCTGACTTAGTAGGAAAGTCGAATCCATCACAAGGCTAAATGGGCTTGCCTGTTGATGCTGATCAAGAATATATATACTTTTTAGGGTCGGAAATGCTTCCTTCTGGATGTTACATACTTTTGCACAAACCTAATATACTCTGTGTACTAGAGGTGGAAAAATATCGATAGTCGGCGATAGATTTTTCTAAACCATCGATAAGTATCGATGGTCGGCGATAGATTTTTCTCAACAATCAATAACTATCGCCGATACATTTACTTGAAACATCGACTGCGACTTTCTAAAAACAAGTATGCATATGATTATCTTTGCTTTGAACTAATTTAGATGAATCACAAGCTATACTTACCATCACATCTGTCATCTCTGGGAACCAGCTCCAAATGGTTCAATTTTCAATATACAAGGTGGGCCAAAAGAAGTCACCTTATTGGAAGATGCTCTTATTTTTACAAATAGCCACCAAAGTCAAATCTGTTTTGACATTTGTGGACTAGACAGATGTAGAATACAAGTGAACAAGTCATGGATCGATATACTCCCCAAGAACGCGGAATAATCGTGAATAATCGATTTTTCGACCAAAATCATAATGAGCGATGAGGCTCATTTCCACCTCAGCGGGTACTTGAACAAGCAAAACTATCGCTTTTGGGGCACCGAAAATCCACGAGTGATGCACGAGGGGCCATTACCCCCGCTCAAAGAGACTGCATGGTGCGCTGTTCACGCTGGAGGAGTCATCGGGCCATTTTTTTTCGAGAATGCCGCTGGTCAAACGACAACAGTGGACGGTGCGCGTTAAAGGGTCATGTAAACCGGGTTTTTTCTGCCGCAATTGGACGAATTAGGACTGGAGGACATGTGGCACGCACTGCGTGAGCCACCATCGACATTCTGAAGACGGCGTTCCCGGGTCGCCTCATCTCTCGTTTTGGCGATTTGCACTGGCCTACAAGATCGCCCGATTTAACCGTTCCAGACTTTTTTTTGTGGGGTTTTTTGAAATCCCGTGTTTACGTAACCAAGCCCGAGACCTTGGAAGCCCTCAAGGACAATATTCGACACGAGTGCGAGAATCTGCAGCCCGAAGTTCTTGCCGAAGTGATGAAAAATGCCATAAAACGAGCACGTATGGCAATCAATTGTAACGGCGCCCATTTGGCCGATATCATCTTCTCGAAATGACCAATAAAATTCGAAAGGTTCAAATAAATATAATCAAAAAACAGCATCTTTTGGCCCATTTTGTATTAGGATGAAAATTTAACCATTAATGATTTCATTTTGCTCTTTCTTATGTGAAAAAGTTTGACTTACTTCGATTGCACTAGTTTACAAGCGGCAAAACAAGTTTTGTACAATTGTTTTCTTAGTAAAAATCAGGGATGCAAACCACTTGAAAATAAGTACTGGTTCGGTTCAGTGGTCCACATAGTTTCTGAACCGCCGGTTTATTACATGGTGTTTGAAGCTAACCCAACCGCGATTTCGGTTCTTCTTCTTCTTTGGCATTGATGGTAATAAAATCATCGCAACCGTTTGACGGTCTCGGCCGCTACAATTAATGTCCGCCACTCGCCCCTGTCGCCACCAGTTGGTCAAGTTAAGCGCCTCAATGTCTTTCAGCATCGGTTTTCCCCAACTAAGTTTCGGTCGTCCTACACTTCTTCCTTTCCCTAACTCGTTCGCCTTCCGC
>JAEIFV010001609.1:0-32317 GCA_018904265.1 Lordiphosa collinella | reverse complement strand
ATGGTTAAGAGTGGTGTGCCTCATCAACTCTTTGGATCCCCGGAACGTTGCACAACAACTAAGAAACCGACTTCGTCGTCGTCATCATCATCATCATCGACTCCAAAATGGTTATGGATGACATTTCCGACCACCTACGTTTCCCCCCCGCCTCCGCCCTGTTGGAAGCAACAACAAAATGGCCTGTGCCTAGTCTATCTCTTCTTCGTCTGAAGTATGGTGCTTGAGTTTGCTTTTTGCCTTCGCCTTCTTGTGTTCTGTTTCTGCTTCTGCTTCTTTTGCATTGCGTTCTTTTCATTTAATGCTTGTGCAATCTGCCGTACACACACACACATATTTCTATGGCACTTGTCCATGCCGCCACTTGTCTTCCACTTTATGTGGTCGCCGGTGGCGGTAACTAACCAACCAAATCGTACCAAAGCCCCGCCCCGCATCCACGCCCCAAAAAGAAAAAGAAATAAAAACACCAATGAGAAAGACATTTCAATTGATTATTGGCGTTGGTTTTTATTGTTGGTGTTGATGTTGTTGTTGTTGTTGTGGTTGCTGGTGCTGCCGATGTACTTTTTTTTTGCACACCATAATTTACATTTTGTGTTTGTCATTGTTGTTACTCTGATACCGTGGAAATAATAATATTACATTTTTATATCTATTTCCAGTTGACAAAAAAAAAAAAACGGTGAAAAATTTAAAATTAGATGTATTTTATTAGTTTCAATTGAAATTGATTGTTTTGCAAGAATTGGGGGCTCCATTTTCATTTTTATTTGAAGCTGTAAGTCAAAAATAATTTAATTTAATTGCCATTACAATTTCTATTTTTTCATAATTTAAAATATAGTTTTTCTCGAGGAGATACAAAAATGTTTGTGAAAAATTTGCTTTTTATACCCTGCAGAGGGTACTCTCAAATTGTCCGATGTTTGTAACGCATAGAAGGAAGTATCTCCGACCAAAAAGCGATATATATTCTTGATCGCGACGAGCTGAGTTGATTTAGCCTTGTCCGTCTGGTCCGTCTGGTCCGTCTGTTTTGCGCGACTTCCGTCAGTTTTAAAGCTATCTCACCAAACTTTGCACAAAGTCTTTTGGTACAAATACGCTGCACATTTGTCGGAACCACGGATCGGATGACTATAGCATAAAGCTGCCATAGGAACGATCGGTTGAAAAACAAGTCTTAAAAGAGAAACTTTATTTTTAAAGAAACGCCTCCAGACATATTTCTTATTTACTATCCTTTCCCATGATTTGAGTGGTCGAAATCGGATGGACTAGGACATATCGCCGCCATAGGAACGATCGGTCGAAAAACTAGTTCTAGTGAGAAACTTTTTGTTTTTTAGTGTGGAAACGTTCTTATCATTGGCATACACTTAATCAATATACTTTTACACAAATAAAGATTGGTCGAAATCGGATGACTATAGCATATAGCTCCCATAGGAACGATCGGTTAAAAACTAGTTTGTAAGAAAAACTTTTTTTTTTGTGTGAAAGCCTATCATTGGCATACATTATTTTATTTACTTTGGACACATTTCCCAAAAAGTTATCAAAATCGGATGACGAAGAAGGGATACAATTTTTATCCTATTGTTCAAGGAAAAAAATAGTCTTAGAAAAACTTTTTTGTATTAATGGAAGCTGAAGGGTATACAAAAAGGCAGAGTTAATGCCACTATTTTTATACATTACTTTTAACAACACAAACAGTTTTAAATTTAAACATATATACAATCGCTCAGTCCAGAAGTTGAATGTGAAGGGGGGTGTCTTCAATTAAGACATAACCATCAGCTACAGTCCTTATTGGTAGTATTAATACGTAAACTTGACTTTAATCACAAAATAAAGTCTAAACATTAATTAGTCTTTTCAGTAAATTATGATTTGATCTTCTAGGCTATGAACTATGAACAAAAATAAACTAAATGTTATGGCATTGTCGTTTTGTTAATTTGATATTGATATTTAGTTGTTGTTGAGAGTGAAAAGGTTTCGTTTCATTTGAAAATTTTAAAGGATACGTTGGAAAACATTTTATTGGTCAAACAACCATTTTAGACGGGCAGTTAAACGCAATTGAACCGAAGAATAAAAAAAAAAACAAATAATAATATGCAACCAACCTAACGATAGTTTTTAAAGCAAGTTATTAATAAGGTAGGGAAAGATAATTGAAAGAAAGCTAATTGAGTACGATTGTAAACGAACCTCAGGATCCCAGTTTAAATTACGAAGAGCAAACAATCAGAATTGCTATCTTGATGGTCAGACCCATCTGCCAGTGATTGGAATGGTATTTACCAGAGATCTGCACGAATGCACCGCAACTGCAAGTGCACTACAGATTTCCCATCCCGCTACTCTAACAAAATGTATACAGTAGACTTCTACTCGCGGCACATTTGCGTCTCACACTTAAGTGCCGAAAACACTCGCGCCACTCGCGTAGCGTATAGGAAATACTCATACAAACAGGGAACCGTAAAATTTGAGTGTGAAATTATCCACCAACAATTCAAGCAACGCATTTTTTATATATCGCTTTCTCACTTAAGTATTTTTTTACTCATGCTTGCCTCTTGTGGAATTTTATTTACTGGTGACCTTTTGTGTCTGCTCTCTGATATGTCTTCGGCTTCTGTTCGTTTCCTTCATATCTCGTCAAATTCATCCCTGCTTTGACGTCGACGTCAGCAAAACCGAATTCTGCGTGTATTGTTTTTGTAATTTTGCCTACGCCCACTGAAAAAGGTATGAAGAAGTTTGCATACCCTTTAAATTTGAGCGAGCATTTAACCTATGTTTTTTATGAAAATATTTTGGAATTTTAAAATAAGGGCCTTGGACCGTCCTTCGTGGAAAAGACTTACAAATGTTTATTATTCTTTTACCACAAGCAATATTTTTTGTATGGATCTTTAATAAATTTATTCATATACTTACCCTGAGTAGGCAAACGTGACGCGTGCTTAAGAAACCAACAAATGCGAAGAGCAATACTCAAGTAATACTTAAGTATTGGTAGAGTGTCTGATGAAAACACCGAGTATTTTGAGTATTCCTCTTTGCTCTCTGAGTAAAATTAGTATGTAACCAGGAAAGTCTGCGTGCGACCGCCCACTCAAAGACGAAAGCATCGTGCAGTGTCGCTCAAAGCAGGAACAAGTAAATTTGACACCCGCTCAAAACTGAGACCAGTCACTGAAATACTAGTACGATATGAGTGAGTATATGAACTGACTTCATATTTTGAGTGGAAAAACATACTCAAGACGCATTTACAAGAAGTATTCTCGAGTCAAGAAAACAGGCACTCTTGCAGATCTCTGGTATTTACCTATGCAAGGTACAAGGTAAATGTCAGAAAATATACCAATAAAAATATACCTATAAAAGGTATTCGAAACTTCCATTACCTACACAGGAAAAACAAGTAAGGGAGCTGTAGTCGAGAGCTGTTCCCTTGATTTCGTGTGCTTTCCTTTACATACCACACCTACACACACTCCAACATACACACAAACGCATGGCATGCGGCCGCGCGCGATAACTGACAATGCAAGACCCCCCACTCTCCCACAAGCAAAATTGATTCGTATATAACTTCGGTGTTTATTGTCCGATCCTAGTGATCTTTTTAGAATAGATAGATATTGGGCCTTACTTGATATATGTAAAGTTTGGAAGGTCTATCTTATGACAGTTTTTTGCGCTTAGAGGGAGGAATTTTCCAAATGCTTCCTTCTACCTGTTACATACTTTTGCACAACTTCATGATCCCCCTTTTCCCATTTTCAATGGGAACAGGATATAAAAATAGGGGAAGTTAACTTCGGCTCGGCCGAAGTTTTGTATACCCTTGCAGCTTCCATTGAAAACGAAAAAGTTTTTCAAACTAAGACTACTTTTTGGACCTTACTTTTCTATGGGATCTATACTATAAAGATGTCTGATTTCTATTAAACTTGGTGAAATCATGGAAAAGCATAATACACTGTTAATTACGAAATTTGGAGGCGATCCCATTTAAAACAAAAAGTTTTTCTCACTTGAACTTCTTTTTCGACCGATCATTCATACTGTAGCTATATGCTATAGTCATCCGATATTGATAAAACTTTGTAGAAATGTGTTAAAGTATATAAAATAAGAATATGCCAATAAAAAGGACGTTTTCATTAGAAACCAAAAAGTTTTCCTCACTAGAACTAGTTTTTCGACCGATTGTTCCTATGGGAGCTATATGCTATAGTCATCCGATTTCGACCAAACTTAGTGAAATCTTGGGAAAGGATAATAAACTACGAAATACAAAGTTTGGAGGCGTTTCAATTGAATACGAAAAAATTTTTTCATTAAAACTAGTTTTTCGACCGATCGATCCTATGGCAGATATATGCTATAGTCATCCGATCCGACCGGTTCCGACAAATGTGCAGCGTATTTGTACCAGAAGACTTCGTGCAAAGTTTGGTGAGGATAGTTTCAAAACTGACGGAGGAGATAGCATAGAAACTGCAAACAGACGGACGGACAGACGGACAGGGCTAAATCAACTCAGCTCGTCATTCTAATCAAGAATATATATACTTTATGGGTCCGGAGATGCTACCTTCTGCCTCTTAACTACTTTTGCACAAACTGAATATACTCTGTGTACCTTTGGTTGCAGAGTTTAAAAATTTAACTAAAAGTTTTCCATTTAAAAATGTCTTGAAAATATGGAAAATAAATGCAGAAACTTTTTGACGTATTTAGATGCTATAAACAAGGATTGAAGCAATTTTTAGGTTCGTTAAATTAAGAAACCTGTCCTAGAATCAAACATTATATTAACCTAATATCAAGGTTTCCAGCCTTGATATTAAGTTCTTATGTGGACTAAAGGGTGTAGCTGGCTAGCTTAAGTTTTGTTCTTATTATTAGAAAGGAGCCGACCAAGGGTGCTTTCGCACCATCCGGCATTCTGCCAATTTTTTTGGATGTCAGTTGCTTCCATACTAAGTGTAAACACCTGCCAGAGGCAGTGTCATTTGACTGTTGCCATAAATGTCAGGGATGCAAACCGGGTCTAAGCCGATCCGAACCAAACCATTCCATTATACCAAACCATTCCATTATATTCCTTGATGCCCCACTAGGGATTGGAACTAAAAGAAGAGAAAAACCGAACCGCAAACCGAACCGGCGTCCTTTCAAAATTGCTAAGCGGAACCGAAAACCACAAAAATAAGAGGTTCACTTCAATAATGAGTCTTAGGTCGTGAAGCGCCTAACTTTAGACAATGACAACTGTAATTTTGCGACATTTGATCGATTCACAAAGCCAGCGGTGGGCACGAAATTTGATTTTTAGAGCAGTCCAACAACAACAACAGAAAAAGGCAACCCTTATTACCGATGCTCAAGTCCACCAGCCAGACACACACTTCCTGTATTTGGGGTTATTCCCCGATACGCCAAAGATTTCTTGTTGTTCTCGCTTCGAAGCGAGGCAATTACACTTGTATTTCTCTCTCCGTGTGTGCGGCGGCGCCAAAGAGCAAGGCAACTTTAATGCCAGTTGCTGTGAAGTAACTCTCGGGAGCAATGGGAGCAAGGGCTTGCCCAGATTCGAACAGATCATTAGCTATGCCAGATGGATGTTGTCTTTCCGAATGATTTGTCAATCATTTTAAAACATACGATCCCTCACATCTCCTGCAATAGCCCACCAACCTTTAATTATACCAGTCATCAGACAGTTGCTAATTGATTTGTGTGAGTATACTTTCCTCTTTTCTCGTATTCTGTCTCAATATGTGCTGTCTTTAGTAGAAGATAAAGCGAAATTTAACATTCGACATTTAATAAAGTTTACTAAATTTTTGTAAAAATTAATTTTAAGACTTTTTCATACAAAGTATCAGCTAGTCTAACCCACAATTCTAGCATATTCCAAGTGGTTCTTCTTTGGCTACGGAATTTGCTGCTGTCCAAAAAAACAAAAACAAAAAAAGAACAAACAAAACCTGAGTTTCCCTCCCGCCCCCCCCGCCGTCTCCAACAGTTTGTCGTCTCTTTTGTTGTCATTTGCACTTTTGATTTCATTTGAAGTCACAGTCGAAGACATTTTTAGCTTCTTTTGTGCTGTTGCTCACTTTTTGTTTGACTTGTCGTTGCTTCTTTTATATTATAATTTTTGGCATACAAATTAAGTTGCATTCTTCTGCCTTGGGGGTACAGCCCACACGCAATCCGATGCTGGCGATGATCAGTCAGCCATAATAGTTGGATGGATTAATTACGGAGCGGACTGGGAATGCATTGCATTTGTTCTATGAATTATCGCCACGAATTGTTCGTGTGAAACGCGCTAAGTTTTCAACCCTCCGACGCCATCTTTGCGCTTCCGCCGTTTGCCTCGTGCATCTTAATTACTCTCCCGGCTGAAAATTTCCACAACGAAACGAAATTCAATGAAAAATATTGTATTGTATGTAGGTACTTGTGCCGGGTGGCTATGGCTATATACTCGAGCGTATTCAAATGGGCAGACAAGCTGTAAACGAGCTAACATCTCACAAATGGTACAGCAAATGCTTAAGTATTTGTGTTTGGTTTTTGTCGAACGCTTCGCTGGCTGCTTTGCACTTGAGATTCTTATCGCCCGCCCCGAATGGACCAATGCATTCCACATGCGGGCAGCGGCAGCGAGGTGTTAGTCTCCGCCCACTACAATTTTTGGACAAGACATAAATTGCCTATGAAGCGACACATTTCGCCCCAAAAGATGTCCAACTTATGTACTCGGAGAGCAGTGAAGTGCTCTGTGCTTATGTCTCATTAGAGATACTTTAGTGCCGAGTCGTCTTCGTCTCCGTTGTCGCTGTATGACCTCGCTTTGGCTTGGCTTTTATAAAAGACACAGATTAGTAATGCTTTCAAGTGTAGGGGGACCCGCCACTCCCTGCTCCACTGCTGCCACCGAGTGTGTGTGTAAGTAGCCACACAAAGTGTCAGCTTTGAGGCAGATTTAAGCAAAGAAAGCAGCGCACATAGCAGCGCTGAAGAAGGAACAACAGAAAAATAGCGTTAAATTAGTGGCAATTGTGCGCGACATGCGGAGAGTTCCCTCTCTATTCAGCCCAGCTAAGTCTTGTGCAGTCGTAACTATTTATTTAGTTGGACTGCAGATAGTACATGTGTATCCGAGAGTACGCCTCATTGTGTCATACATTTAGAACTTGAAACAACTTGCAAATATTTTGTGGAAATCAACAAGTAGCATTGGCACAGAGAGTTCAATTCTGGAATGGGAATGTCCAAAAAAACTAATATTTTAATTAACCATTTCGAGGTAAATCTGTATATACTGAAACAAAACACCAGGTTCGAACCAGACATTAGTCATTTTTCACTGTTAAGTGATCCTTAAGGGGGTCTTCTCCATTGAGCAACTTTTTTTTTTCGACTTTTTTTTTTTGCATTTATTTATAGCTTGGATATTCAAAAATATCCCCCCAAAAGGATTTTTTCGAAAACTCGAATTAGTTTAGGAGATATAGTCCTTTTAGTGACCCAATGTGACCTAAATTCCCAAGCAACTGCAAACTTAAGGGGGGTCTTCTCATTGAGCAACTTTTTTTAAACCCTCGTATTTTGACCTATGTTTATATTTTTTCCGGTTCTACCGGACCGATTTTTGATGAAACAAAGTGAATTCGAGAATTGTCAGCTCTTTAAAACTGCATTTAAACATTTTTGATTTTTTTTTTCCAAAAATTACTTCAAACTTTAAACGCGTTTATCTCGAAACCACGTTTTTCGAACTGGCGGCCATGATATCTCCAGTTCAACTGAACCGATTTTCATGAAACAAAGTGGAATCGACGCAGAATTGTCACCATTCTCGGCTGAACCTCGACCATAATTTTAAAAAATTTTTACTATTTTTTTTTACACTAAACTACAAAAAAAAGCCCGAAATTGAAATTTTTTTTTGAATGGCCGCCATTTTGTCAAAAAAAAATCACAAAATTAAGTTTGAGGTTCAGCCGAGAATTACATCTATACTGATTATAACCCCGTTTTTTTTTTCATTTCGGACGCTCCGGAGACCCGGAATCGTGGCCGCCGTGACGACACCTTTTTTTTCACCACCAACTTTGAAGTCTCATTACTTTTTGAACAGCCCTCGTATCGAGGCAAAAAATTTTTTTATTTACTTTGAACCTTTTGTAATACAATAAATAAAAAAAGTTTTCAATTATTCTTTGCGTTTTCAAATAAGAATTTTTTTAAAAAGGGTCCAAAAACGGGTTTTGAATAAACCCACCCAAAAAAAAAAGCCTCCGCTGGACAATACCCTACCTCTTTTGGATGTTCTCAATCGCTTATTTGAGCAAATAACTGACCGATACCACAGTAATATGAATTGTCTGATCAAAGAAGCAATTCGTGTTAAGCACGGGTAGGTAGTCACGGTTGTCAATACCGTTTCGAAAAATCAGTATCTCGAATTGCGATATTTCGATGCGATATTCCAAGTTCAAACTGTTTCTATCCCACTCGTTCCTCATAAAATAAAGTAATGACGGAGAAACTTGTCATGCACTTTAAAATTTTTGTTTTGTTTTTAAGGCCAATACTCAGATAAGAAAAAATTTAGTTCAACACTATACTTCACATGAATAGAACCACATTTGATCAGATTTTGAAATCTGATATGCTTTGCAGCAGCAGTCTTATGTAAATGAAGAATTGTGGAAAACTAAATTTGTATCTCATCTGAGTATACGCCAGAGACCTGCAACAAGCCTCTAATTTTCGATCACACTCGTGAGTTTACTTGGCTTGGTTGGGCTCGTCGCCTTGGTTCGACCCACTCGAAATGATCGCAAGCACATTGAGTCAGAACGAGTAAGCTCATTGCTTCGTACGAGTAATAATATGAACAGGCTTTTCATAACACGATTCAAAATAAGCCTTTTGCCAGCAATGGCCAAGCCTTTTCGACACTCTACTCTTGTTTTTCTCGTACGCGCAACAGAATTTACTCGTACGTACTCTGCTGGTTGACTGCGAGCTTCGACAAGCCTCTTATGCAATTGTTGTTGTCTTTTGAAAACTTCAAATAACAACATGTCACAAGAAGGAAAGAGAAAGCGTATGTAAAATACAAATGCAAAATATAGGCCATCATGCTATCTCTTTTGCGCTCACAAATTGTTGCACACAAGCTTGTGCGATTGTGTACAAGCGTTGATCGTAACAGATTGCAACAGATCTTTGACTTCAGCAACAAGTACTCTCGATGTTTCGCGGCCGAAGCTAGGAGTAATCGCGAGTATTTGTACCGAACGAACTTTACTCTTGACGGCTCGCATCAGAACTTCGATTTTGTAACAAAGGGCCTTGCGTCGACTCGCGGCCGAAGTGCTGAGTCAACTTGAGTATGAGTAAGGGCAATACTCGAGTCTGACAAGCCTTTAGCACTAAGCGATTGTACTCGTGGCGGCTCGTTGCAGTTCTCTGGTATACGCCTTTAATATTAAGTCGGCAAGAAAAGCACTTGAAATTGCCTTGCATGGAAGCTGGCATGAGAAATTTGTTGATGACATGCGAAAAAATCAACCCGAAATGATGTAGATCTTCCCACCTTCTTTACAAAAGGCCTAATTTTCTTTGATTCAAGAAGCGATGGTAAATTTATCAAGTTTGAGACAGGAACAGTCGAGTTGCCGAAAGTTAACCTTAAACATCCGTGGCTTTATTTTTTGAGGAAGACCAAGCATGACGGTCTCTTAGTAACCCTCATATGTTTCTTAAAGCTGCTATTGTTGACCAAGTATTAAATAAATTTCTTGCCAATTAGTTTTTTTCAATGCATTTTTAAGAGCGTCAGTGTAAATTTCCATTTCACATCATCATCAAATTCGAAGCGTTCCCCTAGAATGTATTCAGTGGGCAGAGACTCAATGGCTCGGATAATGGAATCGGATCATATAGACACAGAAACAAAAATACCTAAGTCAATTCGAAACGGGATTGAAAGCCAGGTAGTCCCGGAACGGCTTAAGGTAATCCTCTTTCTTGGGATTGAATTCGGGATTCTTGGTACAAATCAATCTCTTTGTCGGCTCGGCATAAGAATATACAGGATTACCCAGTTTTCAATCTCTTTCGGATTGATTTTTTTCTGTGTATATTCATCCTCGCTACTATCAGCAGTTCTTCCAAGTGTAATTGAATAAATAGAATAAATAGGGGAAGTTAACTTCGGCTCGGCCGAAGTTTTGTATATCCTTGCAGTTTGTTTTTCTAAATAAGACTACTTTTCTATGGGAGCAATACTATATAGATGTACGATTTCGACAAAACTTTGTGCAATCATAGTGCATTACAAACTGTTAATTGCGAAATTTGGAGGCGATCCCAATAAAAACAAAAAAGATTTTCTCACAAGAACTTCTTTTTCGATCGATCATTTATACCGCAGATATATGCCATAGTCAACAGATTTTGACAAAACCTTGTAGAACTATGTAAAAGTATACATAAAAAATATATATGACAACTTACGGGACGTTTCCATTAAAAATAATAAAGTTTTTCTAACAAGAACTAGTTTTTCGACCGATCGTTCCTATGGCAGCTATATGCTACAGTTATCCGATTTTGACCAAACTTTTAAGAATCGTGTGGGAGCTTATAAAAACAAATATATGCCAATTTTGAGGACATTTCCATTCAAAACAGAAAAGTTTTTCTAACTAAGACTACTTTACAGACTCTACTTTTCTATGACAGCTATTCTATATAGATGTCCGATTTCGACCAAATTTGGTGGATTCATGGAATAGCATAGTAAACTAAGAAACTCAAAGTTTGAAGGCGTTTCCATTGAAAAAAAAAAGTTTTTCTCACTAAAACTGGTTTTTGACCGATCGTTCCTATGACAGCTATATGCTTTAGTCATCCGATCCGGCCGATTTCGACAAATGTGCAGCGGACTTGTACCAAAAGACTTCGTGCAAAGTTTGGTGAGGATAGCTTTAAAACTGACGGAGGAGATAGCATAGAAACAGACGGACAAGGCTAAATCAATTCAGCTCGTCATCCTTATCAAGAATATATATACTTTATGTGGTCGGAGATGCTTCTTCAATGCGTTACAAACGCTTAATTTTATAATACCCTTTGCAAGGGTATAAAAATAATTCACAATAAATGGAGTGGGGAGTGGGGTGGTGGGTTGTTGTGGTTGATCCAAAAAGTAGCCTTACTTAGGAAAACTGTTGTCAACGGAAGCTGCAAGGGTAAACAAAAATTCGGCCGAGCCGAAGTTAGCTTTCCCCCATTTTTAACTTTTAGTTTTCTTCTATCCGTTCAAAATATGAATTTGCCTAAAATTCGTGAATAATTTTAAAATGTGGTGCCACACGAACTGTGTTAAGTTCTGACCATCGCCTTTCTTAGCTACAATGCATATGAGAATCGGAGATAAAATAATGTTGTTCACACAATAATAATATTGTGCTACGCTTAAGACAAGTGCATTTCTAGTGTTCATTTAACCTTCCCCATTTATATGACCTACAATTCGCTTTAGTAGCAATTTGCCAGTTTAGTTCGGTGATAACCCTGGAATGAGGAGTGAGTGAGGTGGGTGAGTGAGTGTGTCTAACAACTGCATACAACTAATAGACAAACATCCAACCATAAGTACACTTGGTGCTTACTAAACCTACAGCTACTTTACTTCACTTTGCAGTACTTTAGTTACTTTTTATGTATTTGCTCTGGGTATCTGCTCGTATTGTGTGGTGGTGGAGTGGCTCAAACAAAATTTGTTGCCTCGCCTTATCATCAGTTAACCATTCAGCACACCAAGTGCTCGTGATAGACAAGGTCTATGGTAATGGTGTCTCGAGTACAACTAATTGCAGCCCTTTCTTGGTTCTTTTGTTATCATCTGTTGGGATTTTGCAGGCGGGCAGGCAGATAACTTACTGCCGCTCATTTGCTTATCATTTAGATACACAAAATAAATATTATTTCTTCACTTTTTTTGACTTTTCTGCTGGTTTTTTCTTGGTGTCTTCTGAAAATTCTACACAGAAAAATGATTTTGCATGCGCGCGCGCCCCCATCTGCTGACCCAAAAAGCCAAAGCAGACAAATTAAACAAACAGTTGGACGACGAGCGGAGCGCCTTGAAGTGGCCAGTCCCTCGCTGCCTTGGTTTGGCTGTTTTTCTGTGTGTTTCTATTTCTGTGGCCCAGTCGCTGTCGTCATCGCGCCCATCTCCATCTCCTCATCGACATCAACGTCGTCCGAGCGGCGTCTTCGTGGTCAGCAACTGCAGGCAAAATGTAAATCTTTGATGGCAAAAAAAAACGGAATGTGCTCCGTGCAATTTATGCCAAAGTTCTTGTTTAAAAAGCATCACAAAAAAGGAGGCCAAACTAATAAAGTTGATGCATTCACGAGGAAAATACAGAGTATACTATGACTGTTCTCAAGGCAATTGTAGTGGAGCAGATGGCCCTTCTGTCTGCCTCAACTATCCACCTAATCAATTCCCACTTAAACTATCAACTAAAATCCGGTTGATACTTAAGTTCCACTTCGTTCTATACTTCACTCTTTAAAGGACCATTTCCTCTTCCTTAATAGCGCACTCCCAATTCATCTCTCTCCACACTGACAATTAGCCTAATTCAGCTATCTGCATTCTCTCCTCCTCCTCCTTTGCTCTACTCCCTTTATCTGGCAATCAATTTGATTTATGATGCATCCAAACACTAAACTCGAGTCAATATTTTTCGTTCAATGCGGCAGTTATTCAATTTCAATGCAGTCCATATACCTCACTCACTATCACCAAGGGGTGACATGAAGGCGGAGGTAGCCTCCAGTTGACCTCTGTGGCCAATGCAAACATACTGAATCCGATAGTGGGCAACGATGTGAAAGACAAACCAAGCCAGACCAAAATCCAAATGAATTAAGTTATGGTTATTGACATTTAATGCACACAGGCCCGGGCTCCCTCTCCCGCCCTGCTCTGGATTCCAGTTGACAGATGAGAGTTGTCATAAAACTGACCGCCAGCGGGAGAAGTAGGAGAAGGAGGAGGAGGAACCCAGCTAAGCATTAAATATGATCACAACGAGTACACACACACACACACACACACACACACTAGGGTACATAAAAACGACACCTTGCCTGTTGTCTGCGAGTTGGTGACTCTGAAATTCAACTCTTCTGACAACATTTTTCAGGCATTTAACTTAAGGAGTTCAACAAGAAGCTTGGTAAATGCTGAAAAGGGGGAACTATTACGTTTATTACATTTTGAACGGTCATTTATAGGGCATTAGGCCACCTAGAAGAACAATATGCGAGAGCACTTGCTTATGTGCAAGCTGCGGTGCAGCGGGTAGCTAAAAATTAACTCTGACCAAAAACCTGATATTTAAAAACTAGGTGGTGGACTTTACAAAATTAGATCTTACAAGACCAACTTTCTTTCTTTATTTCTTTCTTTGACCAAAGAGCTGACAAACTGATTTTCGGGCAAATTGGATCAAAAATAACGCTTAGCCATGAACCCACCGCAACCTATTTGCCCCCAGGGGGCAGATGTTCTCAGAAATCTAGTTTCAAGTCAATAAAATGTTTTCCGGAAATTTTCCCATTCTGGGTGCGAGGTTTCCAACCTTGTTGATTTGATGTCTTTTTCCAAAATTTTACTTTCAGCGGATAAGAGACTTGTTAGCCTAATGTGGCTTTTTAATTGAGATTACTTTTGAAAAGATCCTGGCTTGTAGAAAGTAACAATTGAGAGGCATATTTTGTAGTTGAAATATAACGGACTCCCTTGCTTGGGAGCGCTTTATGGCATATAGACGAGACCAGTTTTGCAATCTGTGGACAAATCTGTACCAGAAATTAGCAACGAGATGACAAGAGCAGAATGGCTATTGCCCTGTATTATGGATGTTGTATAAGCCGGGTACTTTCCCTCGCATCATTATTTTAAACATATTCGCAACTGATTTTGAGTTTATTGAAAGAGCTATTTTGGGGTCTCAATAATGAGTTCATGAAGCCTTCCTCCGTGGTAAGATCGCTTGGCCTATTTGAACTAGAAAGTATTCCAAGAAATTTGATTGAATCCAAATTAAGCCATTCGGAAGCAAGCGGTGGCAATAATGGGTTGATCACGGAAGGGCTAAAACACAAACCCTGTCAGGACTCACGACACGACCGACCACATATTCACCCCACTTATATCCCTATTATAACACCCTTGCAGAGGATATTATAAAATTGTGCGGATGTGTGTAACGCATTGATGGAATCATCTCTGACCACATATAGTATATGATTTGTCCTATGCTATCTTTAAAGCTATCCTCACCAAACTTTGCACGAAGTCTTTTGGTACAAATACGCTGCACAATTTGTCGGAACCGGCCGGATCGGATGACTATAGCATATAGCTGTCATAGAAACGATCGGTCGAAAAACTTGTCTTAGTGAGAAAAACTTTTTTGGTTTTATTTGGAAACGCCTTCAAAGTACTTGTTTCTTAGTTTACTATCCTTTCCCATGATTTTACTAAGTGTGGTCGAAATCGGATGACTATAGCATATAGCTGCCATAGGGAACGATCGATCAAAAATAGTTCGAGTGAGGAAAACTTTTTTGTCTTTAATAAAAACGTCCTTTTTACTCGCATATTCTTGTTTAATATACTTTAAAAGATTTCTTAGTGGCGGCTAGTGTGCGTGAGGTCGTGGGTTCGACCCCGCCCTTGGAACATCTAATGAAAAGTTTTTTCTTTGAATAATCTTACACCCGGCCACACCTCTTAGCTGTTGGCGGCTGCTTTGCAGTAATTAGCCATGAAAAAGCTTCTTAAATTGCCGTTCGGACGCGGCGTTAAACAGTAGGTCCCTTTCTCTTGTGCTAAAGTTAGAAGCGCACAAGCCAAGAGATTCAGAGTGGCTCGGCTTTGGCCCTTTGGGGATGTGTCAACTTGACAAGCCAATTTTGCTTTTTAAAACATTTCTACAAAGCTTTATCAAAATTGGATGACTATAGCATATAGCTGCAGTATGAATGATCGGTCGAAAAAGAAGTTCTAGTGAGAAAAACTTTTTGTTTTAAATGGGATCGCCTACAAATTTTGTTATCAACAGAGTATTATGCTTTTCCAAGATTTCTCCAAGGCAATGTTATTGTAAGAGATGGATATCACGAGCTGGCAATCAGCAACTAAATTTGCTTACAATTGAGCAATTTGTAAGAAGTTAATAATTTCTTACACTATTTAGCAATTAAATAATAATTCAATTTTGTACTATCCAAAACGTCAATAGGCGAGAAATCAAATTTTCTAGAATTTTATCTTCACAGTTCTTTCATGTATTTTGTCACAAAGCTCTTTATTTAAACTTAATTTTAAAAAATATTTGGTCCTAAACAGCAGCCTAAAGGGCCAAAGTCGAGCTTCTCTTAATCTTTTTCTTTAATCTTATAATTATTATTTTTCTTAAATTTCGATATTTTTAGCATTTTCTCTCTCCCTTTCCTCCCTCTTCGCGAAGTGAGCCATCACACGGCTGTGGTATTTCACTGACTCCTCCATCATACGCTCCATGACATCCAACTTACGCTCCTCGACGTCAAATACCAGATGCATCAGTCATATTGCTGCTGCAGTTGAAGTTGCTCTCCGAATCCAAATTCCCTTCTTCAGTGTATCGGGAGACTGCAAAATCTTTTGTTATATACAAAGCATTTTGAATTTTCTAATATTCTCGCCTGTACTTGGCAACTGGGTCAATTACTATGGACTTCGACACATTTCAAATGAAGGACACTTTTTTCAAAGTTCTCCTAGGTGGACGGGGTGCCGCCTAATGGTCCAACTTATCCCCGCACCAGCCTTTGAGACATAGTTGTAGTTCAGACATTTACTAGATTCTTTTGTTGTCATACCTGTATTTTCGGGTCATTTAATCAATTTTGGTCTCTACAGGAGTCGGTCCGAACATTTTCAAATTTTTCCTCGTCCCACGGAGTCTGGTGTCTCCTGTTGCTACAAAATTCCCAATCTTGTCATGCACTTAAGCTGGAAAAATAATTAGCCTTACCTGCTTGTTTTGCGATGGCGATTTTTTTTTTGCGCTAAAATTTTTAAAGCAATTTTTGTTTTTGTTAGTGGTAGCACTTGTAACGATTCCCCTTACGATAGGCAAAATTATCGATACCCTGTCAAGTCACTACTCGAAAAGTCACGGATGCGAAAGCATTCAATTGGGATGCAACTTGTTTGCCACCACTAGCCCCTATGATTTTTGTATGGCGTGAAAGTTGCATCCGACACAAGAATGCAGGAATGCAAGAATGTGCTGCAGTGAGAACCGGACATTAAATGGGATCGCCTCCAAATTTTGTTATCAACAGTGTATTATGCTTTTTCATGATTTCACCAAGCGTTGCCAAAATCATCTATATAGTATCTCCCGAATGGAAAAGAACAGCCATTTTGTTGCATCCACTTTGATGCTCAGTTCTGGTCCAGTTTTGCCCACTGATTACAAAACTGTTCTCGGTTGGCTCCATCAGCTATTGTTTTAAAGATATAGCGGAAAATGTGTTTTGCATGTTTTTTCGCTTTGAAAAAATTATGGTGGTCACACTGAGAAAAATATGTGGGCTTATAAGCCTTATGCGACAGACTACATATCAATACAACCCAAAAAAATCAAGCGAGCAGCATCAGCAAGCCCGATGGTGCCCAAATTGGCCTTAAAAGAGAGTTGTTCCTTAGTTTACGGGAAATTTTTCAAATTTGATAGTCATGTACAAGCAAAGCGGTGGTCGAATTTCTATTTCAATCACTTTAGCATATAGCCCAAAGACCCATATATTTTCACAAAATTTGTTGCATTTATAACGGCTGAATGGAAAAAGCTACAGGCAGTAAGTCCCGAAAAAATGAATTAAAAATTATGACATGCTAATTGCTTGTTTTCCTTATATCTCGACTATCATTCATCCGATCTTTACCAACCCTTTGGCGGATCGCTTTAATCTTGATTACCACATATGTCTAGAAGGTACGAACCATCTAACTTCAAAACTGTGGGAGATATGAGTTTTTTTCTAAATTGCAGGTGCAGGATGGGGCGAAAATAAACTACACCAATTTGAACAACTTCGGGCTTGCTGATGCTGCTCGCTTGATATATTTTGGCTGCATTGATATGTTCGATATCCGCTATATTGCCTACGAAGTATATTCGATAATGATATATCGTGTTTTGGAACAAAAATATCTATATTTCGATAAATCAATTGTAAATGATCGAAATCCCAACTTCCGACAAGCTGCTTTTTATATGGAGTTGACATCCATCGTAATCGATTTAGTTTGTCTGAGTTTTAAGCAAAAGGAAAGTAAATTTGAATTTGATATCAATATATTTTCTAAAAGCTTTTAAAAAACTAAATTTTTAATATTTAGGGTAAGTACTGAGAACCTTCGAATTTTCCTCAATAATTTTACTACATATTCCTGTTTACGCTTCGATCGCAGAATGCACACCACCCACAACAGCCGAGCCAGTTCTGGTGACAATTTTCAAAATTCTTTCGTGTATTGCTTTGTTTCTGAGTTTCAAACAACAAAATCAGGCAAGGAAAAATGTTTTTTTATAGAATTTGACAGCTAAAGGAAAATACGAACGTTCTCAGTACTCAACAAAAAAAAAATTTATTTTTAAGACTTCTGTTAAGACTTATTACGAAAATGGTTTAAATATCCTTAAATGGTGGACAAAACGTGCATTTATTCCAGTTTTTAGGCAAATCCCTTTAAATACATGAATAGATTTAAGGCCCTGCCAACAGCAACAACAACAGCAACACGAACAACATGTTGCACACACGCTCGCTCGCTGGCAGCCTGGCGGCTCCCCGGCTTGTCACAAGTCCTGGCCACAAAAAGCCCCACAGAGTCCTGCCAGTTTCAGGCCTTGCCGCCCGCAAATAAAAACATTAAATGCTTTGTTGGCTCCGCCTTCCCCCAGCTCCAGCCCCAACACCAATTCTTGTTACCCCTCAGCAGCGTGTTGGCCATTCATTCAGTCATTAAGTGGCAGCCGCTAACACAGCTGACGCCACATTTTGTGGCCGACTAAATAATTTTTATTACGATTTGTGGGTTTGTGTTGGAATTAATTTTGGAACTTTATTAAATTTCGAGCTGCAATTCGGGCATTAGCATTCTAGGTTGTGCGACAAATCGTGGGCCATAAAAAGGTTTTTCGTAGTTTGCACTTCACCTTGGGGCATAGATAAATCATTAATGTTGCGGAACAAATGAACTTTGTTCGCCCAAAGTTGGCACTTCTTCAAAACGCCTGTCAAATTAACCTTGAAATGCGAATAACATTTTG
The DNA here is from genome assembly GCA_018904265.1 of Lordiphosa collinella. Lineage (NCBI taxonomy): Eukaryota > Metazoa > Arthropoda > Insecta > Diptera > Drosophilidae > Lordiphosa > Lordiphosa collinella. The sequence continues at coordinate 13,838 of JAEIFV010001609.1, read as the reverse complement.
TCGAAGACCCGCAACGCATTTTAATTGAATTTAATTAACGTTTTTTTTTTTTCATGAGGCTCGATACTTTGAATATGGGAAAAGCGAACCAAGTTGACAATGAAGCCAGCGACGCATGCGCGCAGACTAATTGCCGGACGGAGGTTGGACGGGCGGACACACAATGGGAAAGATTTGTTGATTGAAAGCGGTAGGAGGGGGGTGGGAACGTGATGTTTAGACATTGCACTTGAAATTTGAAACAATAGAATTTGTGTGTGCGGCACAGACGGGTAATTAGACAAGTACTTTGGGGCAGAACAGTAAATGGAAGTTCAAGTTTAAGTTTGACTAGGCTGGGCTTTAAAAGCAAGAAAGCCATGAAGAAGGCACTGTTTTTGAGTTCAATATTTGTTTTAAGATGTTTTCCTACTTGGTTTTGGTGGGTAAAAGACAAGTGCCATAATAAACAGAAACTGAACTTCTATTTCATACTCAAATTTCAGCTTCCAACTTCTTCAGAGACTGCAGCTCTTAAGCCGCAGCACCAACAAAAAAATATAAATAAAATATAAAAAACTTTCCCTTAGCCACTCTCAAGTCCCAAATGTGCGCTTTTCCTCATTTTCCTGCCCACTTCAAGCACCGAAAGAAGCCCTGTCTCAACATAAATCTCCGGGGGGCTGTTTTTTTTTGGCCCCCGCTCAAGTTCAAAACTATCCAAGGGTTCAATATGAAATTGAATGGATGCCACCAAAGGCGCAGCAAACCAATAAAAACGAGACCATCAGCAAAAAAATGAAATACCACAGGTGACTGACGCATGCCACACACTCACACACACCGACACCCACCACACATATGCAATAATTTACATATTTTTTTTTTTTTGCCTTGCGAAGGCAGATAAAAGCGAGCTACAAACAGCAAACAGAACTTTTTTTATGTTTTCTTCTTATATTTTGTGTTTTTTTTTTCTGGGATGCACCTTTTTTTCGGGGAGGTTTTTTAGCCGAAATTGAAAACGGCGTTGATTATAATGTCAATACTCATAAAAAACAAAACAAAAAATAAAAGTAAAAGAAAAACACTGAAACTCGTGACACACACAGAGAGATATGGGACGGAGTACCTGCCTCATCCTCCTCCTGCTCCTCCTCCTCCACTCACTCCGCTTGGGTGCGGTCAAAACTTGGCTTGGTTTACCTTTTATTTTTTGTGTTTTTTTGTTTTTGCGGTCAATATTTTTTTGGTGTTGTCTAGAGCTACAAAATCAAATGTATGTTTCATGTTATTCATTGGCACTTTCATGGGCATTACTAATGTTTTTGTTTGTATACAGATATGCACGAGAGAGGGTATCATTACTTTGTCATGGGGTTGGTTTTGATAAAAACAAAATGTCACCAAATGTTCTTGGATTCTCTAGAATTTGGGGTTAGAAAACCCTAAATAAGTTTTAAAGTTGTCAACGGTTGGTCAACGGAGCCAGATTCTATTTCGATGTCCATAATAAATTAACATGCGACGGCAAAGATGGGATGCAGATCCTAGACGAACTTACCAGCAAGTCCGTTGGCAGCGACGTTCAACAACCAGGGCCATCATTCAAAGGAGGAAACAAGGAGTTTTAGCGATAAGACTGTCGACCGTCATTCAAACTCTAGCATTAAGATACTATCATACAACATAGCGGGGCTAAGAAATAAGCTCATCTCAAAACAGTTTTTCAACTTCATAAATAAGCACGATATTATATTATTATATGAAACTTTTATTGAGGCAAACTTCGAAATTTACGAAAACTATTTCCCGGACTTCGAACTATTTTGGACTCCCGCCACGCGGGTGGCTAGCAGAGGTCGCGCAAGCGGGGGCCACCTGTATGGAATTAAATCCCAGCTGAAGAAATCCCATCTGATAAGATTTAGTAATGTTGAAGGCACAAAAATAATTATGCTTAACCTCGGCACCGACATTCTGCATATAATACCCGTTTATATCAACTGCACCAACTGGAATGAAGACTTCGAGGCGACCTATAATACATGCTTAGAACTGGGCAGCGAAAATCTAATGGTCATTGGAGACTGCAACGCAAGAATAGGTGACCTCCAAGGAATTACTGAGGGACTCGACACGTTACCAAGTTTGGCACGCACAGCTCGTAAGGCGATGGATAAAGTAGCAGACAGAAAAGGACTAAAACTGCTAGATATGTGTGAGACGCTAAACCTACTGCCGGTAAACGGCAGAACAGCTGGGGATCCAAATGGAGACTTAACGTTCATCAGAGGACAGGCCCATTCAACAATAGACTACTGTTTGATAAGTGGACTCTGGCCACCCGACGTTGACCGTCGAAGATATCACCGAGTGCATATCCCAAGCAGCGCAATGTATGCAGCACGCCCAAACATCATCCTTCAAAGACCCATGGTTCGATAGAGTCTGCGAACAATTAAGAATGGAATCTTTTCGCCTCCTTAAACTAGCTAAAAACCTTAACACGTCAGAAGCTAGAACAATGTATCAGAATGCCAATAATATATACAAAAATACGTGCAAAGATAAGCAGCGTGAATTCTACCGGAAAATGGAACTAGAAATTGCAAACGTACGAGATAGCAAAGCATTCTGGCAGCTCGCAAGGAAACTAAACGGAGCCGCTTCACGCAAACCAATTAATTTAAATGCTGACTAACTTGCGGCCCATTTCAAGTCTCTTCTGTATGTCCAACTAACCACACAATCGAGTCTTAGTCAGCATGGGATTATTACAGATGAATCCCTTGATGGGCCCATTACAACGACGGAAGTTAATCTTGCCATCCGAAGAGGAAAACTAAATAAAGCACCGGGGACCGATCGCATACCAATGGAATTCTACAAGCATGTCTCTAACAATTGCATTCACCAGATTACGAAAACATTTAACGAGATTCTGTCAACAGCGGAAATTCCACCCTGCTTTAAGGAGAGTGTAATATTTCCCTTATTCAAAAAAGGCAACCCTTTGGAAGCGGAAAACTATAGGGGTATTTCCTGTCAAAATACCATAAGCAAGATCTTCACGTCAATTTTGAATAAGAGACTGACAGAATGGGTGGCCACTAATGGAAAGTTAAGCGAGTTTCAATTTGGGTTTCGGAATGGATACTCAACAGTCGACGCGATTTTTGTGCTGTCCTCAATAGCTAAAATGTTCCTAGCTGAAAGGAAAAAATTATATATATGCTTTGTAGACTTCCGAGCTGCCTTCGACAAAATAAATAGAACCAAATTGCTATATAAGCTCCAAAATCTAGACGTCTCAACCAAATACACCAATATCCTCAAAAGCCTGTACGAAGACAACATGACAGCAATATGGTATGGAAACCAGCTATCGGAAAAATTCGAGAATAACACCGGCGTTAAACAAGGTTGCCTTCTCAGCCCACAACTATTCTCCCTGTACATCGATGACATTTTACTGTACTTACCTGGTGGTGTATCTGTTTGCAACCAGAAAATTAAAGCCCTGCTTTACGCAGACGATATTGCACTACTCGCAGATAGCCCCAAAAGCCTTCAACTCATGCTAGACAAACTATACGAGTATTGCCGTTTTTGGGACCTCCAGATCAACGACTCAAAAACCAAAGTAATGGTCGTAAGGGACAACAGAGGTCGCCAAGCAGACAACGAAAACTGGTCGCTAAACGGTCAGCCACTTGAGAAAGTCCGATCCTTTAAATACCTAGGAGTCACTCTAACGCCGAACATGTCCTTCAACACACACGTTGCAGAGAAACTAAAAGATGCAAGGACCGCCATCAACAGTACATGGAAACAGTTTTTTAATAAGCGAAACGTTCTGGCCAGCACAAAGTATAAACTCTTTGAGGCTACAGTAAACACGATAATGTGCTATGGAGTGCAAGTCTGGGGCCATGAAGAATTTGAGGATGTGGATCGCCTCCAGAGTACTTTCATCAAACGCATATTTAGATTACCTTTTAATACTCCTCACTATGCCATCCATCTTGAAACTGGCTTGCCACCAATGTTTATTGCTTGTCTCCGTGCTCACTTTGCTTACATCAGAAAAGTACTTAATATGCCAAGTTCCAGATTGCCGAGAATCTTAGCCAATCAGCTACTTCTAGAAAGGGCGCAATGTTTCAATAGCTGGGAGACTTTGGGAAACAGATTCAATATAGACATATTAGCGGGTCATCCTAATCAATGGGAAAACTCTCAAAATATGCTGCTGGAGAGAATTGCACACGAAAGTTGGACTGGTTATAAAAGCAGAGCGGAGAATAGCACAACGAGAAACTTATACCGAAAAGTCAACCATGTTTTAGGGGACAGAAACTACTTCCATGATAAGTGCGACACTACTACTATCAGCATGATTTTCCGTGCACGCTGCGAAATGACATCATTAAACTATACGCCATATACTAGTTCCACAAACACAATATGCAGCCCTTGCAACCTACGAGTAAGAGAAGACGTCGAACACTTCATCGCAATCTGCCCGATACTACGCGAGATACGGGCTTTACACCTGCAGAGCTCAGTATTGTCTGAGGCTGAAACGTTGCAGTGAGAGCGGGTTCATCGCTATTCTCTCAAATGTGATTGCTCTCCTCTCTCAGTTTTATTTTCTTCACCCTCTTCGCCTAAAAACACCAAACAGAACGAGTTTAGCTCGATTTCTAGCGCGAAATTCTTAAAAATTCAAGAATGAATACTTTTTTTTCAAGAGCGCTCATACTTAAATTATTCGTTCTACTTTTTTCTGGGTGTGTGAACTGATTCATGGGTTTTCTTTCCCCCACTTCCTCATCCCCATTTGCAGCTTCCCTTTTCCTGTTTACCCACTCCGTTTGATTGCAGAGCATCTAGCTCTCGTTGTATCTAATTCGCATTAAAAGTTTCTTCTTTTGCTGCTGCTGCTGCTGCCGCCGCTGTCCTTTGGCTCTTTACCTGCTCTCGCTGCTTGGCGACGTCCATCTTCACCTTCAACAGCTTCGAGGCAGCAAGTTAATGCGCTTTGGCATGCTTTTAGGCAATAATTCATGGATTAACGCCATTTGGTTTAAGCTCATTTCTTTGGCTCTGCTTTTAGCAGATTTTGATTTTCGAACCTCACCTTGTTTTGTTTGGTTTTCGGTTTGGCTTGGCATCTTGGCATCTCCTCTGCAGGCGCATTCCTGGGACGTGACTAATAAACTTCTGTCTCCATCTCCGTCTGTGTCCGTTTGCGTCTCTAATGATCTTGGATTTTTGGCGATTTGTTGACCACAACAAATTGCATACGGAGGCGCTCATAAATTACTTTCGTGTCCAGATCCTGTTTGTCCTTGTACCTGACTGAGGGCACGTGCTAAGTGCTGAGGCACTCATTAATCAATATGACAGAGACAGAGACGGAGACGGAGTAAGTGGAAGGAGGACGAGGGTTGACTCCCTTGATTTATGCATAAGAACTTAATTTCAAATTTTACAGTTTTACAATTTCCAGATCCTTTAGCCCCTTGCTTATCCTTTATCCTACTTTTGTGCGCTTCAACAATTCATAACTCTTGAGGCTGGCCCGAGCAGACCCAATCAGGCTGCTCCCCCACTTGTCCTTCTCCCAGGCGGCGAAACATTTTGCGCTCGCTTTGTTTTTGCCACGGCATGCAAAAATGTTGATAGAGACCAAGAAGCTGGCTGGCTGGCTGGCGGCTGGCGGCTGGCGGGAGGGACTCGCTGACGTTCCCAAGTGGCATTGGCTTCCGTTGCGTGAATTTCCGGCCATGGCATTTTCATTGTTTTTCCGCCATTGCCTCTCTCTTTGCCATTTTCCTATTTAGCTAAAAGTTTATTCGCATTCAACGCATTTAATAAGCGCTTATTGTACTTAAGTTTCATTGTTGTGTCCCATCGCCATCGTCATAGTTCTTCTGTTTCTTGTTTGTACTCTGGCGACATTAATGAGGAGAAGGAGAAGGAGCAGGAGCAGGAGCTCTCCTCTGTTTGGCCAAGCAAATGAACATTGATAATTGTCCGCCCTGACCTCTACATCAAACTTAGGGCAGCTTTTCGACAAAGTTTTCATCAAAAGTGACAAATAATTGAAGTAGTTTCTCCCTCCTTTCAAAAATCGCCAATTTTTATCAGCGATTTGGGGAATTTCTGGACCATTAGATGATGACTCATTTAATAATTGAATTTCGGCATATGGCAGCATTTTGTTTGACAAACCATATGTAAAGTGAACGTTCCATATCTTGCACTTAAGCATAAATAATTGAATTTTGATGACGCGATAGAGAAACACATAAAGAATGGTCTGATATGGTCAATAGGCTTCAAATCTTCACCAAAGCGTGGAGCCTAGAGGACGCATATTTCCAGAACATTAAGAAAGAACTATTTCCTGCCTAAGCCGTTCATCCGATTGTGATGAAACTTTAGGAAATGGCTTGCCCTGGAAGGTTTACAAGTTTAAAAATGTCCCAAAAACCGCGAAATTTGCAAAGTTATTTCGATCATTCGATTGATATGAAACTTTGGGGAATGGTAGGAAGCTTGCCCGTAAAAGGTTTCTTACATTAATTAATAAGGGAGATAAATGGTCCAAAAACCGCGATATTTGCTTAATTTTGGGAATGCAAAGGTTTCTAAGATAACGATAAGGGCGGGAAAATGTACCAAAAACCGTGAAACTTGCCAAATTATACCGTTCAACTGGATTCCGTTTAGTTCTTTATGATTTTGTTAGAATGGTTTGTTGTCTTTGTGAAATGTTTAGGCTTGGCTGCACCAATCCCAAACTGTTTTGTTTTGGCACGGCTCGCCGACAGCAGGTAAAGCGTATGTTTTGAGCAAGAAATTGGCCAGGCTTTCTCCATGTAGAGCTGTTTTTGCACACTTTTTTAAAGAATCTTTTTGAAAACGCATAGTTTCAAATTTGTTTTTATCGTTACAACAGATTAAATTAAACAAAAAATTTTGCTTATATGAGGGCGTCAAAAAGTCGCCGGTGGAGTGTTCAAAGGTAGGCGGGGCCACGATGCGTCAGTTGTTTAGAAAGTAAAAATAGGGGAAAGTAACTTCGGCGGTTTATACCCTTGCAGCTTCCATTGAATACAAAAAAAGTTTTTCTAACTAAGACTACTTTTCGGACCTTACTTTTCTATGGGAGCTATACTATATAGATGTCCGATTTCGACAAAACTTGGTAGAATCCTGGAAAAACATAACAAACTGTTAATTACGAAATTTGGAGGCGATCCCATTGAAAACAAAAAGTTTTTCTCACAAGAACTTCTTTTTCGACCGATTATTCCTACTGCAGCTATATGCTATAGTCATCCGATTTTGATATTACTTTGTAGAATTGTGAACATGTATATAAAATAAGTATATGCCAATGACAAGGACGTTTCCACTAAAAACAAAAAAGTTTTTCTCACAAGAACTAGTTTTTCGAGCGATTGTTCCTATGGGAGCTATATGCTATAGTCATCCGATTTTGACAAAACTTAGTGGAATTATGCTAAAACATAACAAATAAATAAATGCCGATTTTAAGGTCATTTCCATGGAAAACACAAAAGTTTTTCTAACTAAGACTACTTTTCAGACTAAACTTTTCTATGACAGCTATACCAAATAGATGTCCGACTTCGACCAAAATTGTTGAATTCATGGAAAATCTTATTAAACTAAGAAATACAGAAGTTTGGGGGTTTCCATGAAAACAAAAAGATTTTCCACTAAAACTAGTTTTTCGACGGATCGTTCCTATGGCAGCACATAGTCCGTCCTTGGAGGCGTTTCCATTAAAAACAAAAAGTTTTCTCTTTAAGACTAGTTTTTCGACCGATCGTTCCTATGACAGCTATATGCTATAGTCATCCGATCCGGCCGGTTCCGACAAATATGCAGCGCATTTGTACCAAAAGACTTCGTGCAAAGTTTGGTGAGGATAGCTTTCAAACTGACGGAGGAGATTGCATAGAAACAGACAGACGGACGGACAGACGGAAATGGCTAAATCAACTCAGCTCGTCCTGCTGATCAAGAATATATATACTTTATGTGGTCGGAGATGCTTCCTTCTATGCGTTACAAACATCCGGACAATTTTATATACCTCTGAAGGGTATAAAAAGTGGTCCAAAAGCCGCGGAAATTTGCTAAATTTCCGGTTGCGATGAAACTTTGTGTCGCTTATCCGCAAAGGTTTTCTAAGATAACGAAAAAGGCGGGGGAAATGTACCAAAATCCGTGAAACTTGCCAGATTATACCATTCAACTGGATTCAGTTTAGTTCTTTTATCCTTGCAGAGGTATTATAAATTGTCGGATGATTGTAACGCATTGAAGGGAAGCATCTCCGACCACATAAAGTATATATATTCTTAATCAGCATGACGAGCTGAGTTGATTTAGCCCTGTCCGTCTGTCCGTCAGTCCGTCTGTTTCTATGCTATCTCCTCCATCAGTTTTAAAGCTATCCTCACCAAACTTTGCACGAAGTCTTTTGGTACATACCGCTGCACATTTGTCGGCCGGCCGGATCAAATGCTAAAGATATAAGTGTCGTTCGGTCGAAAAGCTAGTTCTAGTTAGAAAATCTTTTTTTTTTTAGTGTGAGACGTCTTATCATTGGCATACACTTTTTTTTATATACTTTTACACAATTCTACAAAAATTTGGTCGAAATCGGATGACTGTAGCATATAGCTTCCATAGGAACGATCGGTCGAAAAATATTCGAGTAACGTCCTTTGTAGTTGGCATATTCTCATTTTATATACTTTAACACATTTCTGCAAAGTTTTACCAATCGGATGACTTAGCTATATAAAAAAAAAAAAAAAATCTAAAAGGGGTCAGGCTGGAAATTTCGAAAAAAAACAAAATAAAAATAATTTAAGTAAACCCGAGCACGGCCAAGTTAACTTTCCCCTTTTTTTTTAAATAAATTTTATTTTTAAATGCTTTCATGCTTTTGAAATTTTCTCTGCCGTTTGGGGCGACCTTGGTGCCTAGCCAGAATAGTGGCCAGTCTATTTGTATGGGAAACTTATCTTTCTCTGTAACGATTTAAAAATGTCTCTACAGTTTCGAAAATGGTAGGAATGTTTAAGTCCCGGAATATAGTACTATTACAGACATATCGGAGTGCATTTAAAATTCTGCGAAGTGCCTTACTTGTACATGTTTCTACTCTCTGAACGGTAGTGTTGCCGGCAGTTCCCCAACATGTAATACCCCATTCTCTGGCCGGAGTAACCAGTCCATCTTCCAAAGTATTAAACGGGCAAAGTCACACACCCGGTTAACGTTGGGTCTCCAAAGTGAGCTTACAGCATTTTTCATCATCTTTAATTTTATGTCATTTCTTATGTAAAATCTCACATCTGTTTGCAATAAAATGGGTAGCGTTTGATTGCAATAAAAACATTAATATAATATACAAAAATTACATATTTTCTCTTAATTTCTTATTTAATGTGCGACGACTTCATTGTAGTTAGAACTTTCAAAAAATTTAAAAAAATGAAGTGATGGAACGAATTCCATGTGTCCTCCTTATCCTTGGACAACATTAAATTGAATTTGAAGTCCTCCAAAATTATTTTAATTGGCGGTCCAACAAACACACCCTCTTTGATTTTTGCCTAGCATAGGTAAAGGAACACAGGGCCGGTGGCTCAGCGCTAGAGTGCGGACCGCTGTGCATGGGTCGGGGTCCCGCTGGAACATCTAATGAAAAGTTTTCTTTGCAAAGGAATGTTAGCGGGCTCAAGGTCCGAGGTTTGATTATATTTAAAATAATCAACAGAAATCAACAGAGATACATTTGAACTTGAACAGTAGCTGGGGCTGTGTAGACGGCCGTTTCGGCTGCCGCCATGGCAAAGCCTTCGTCAGTACACTTTCAGTTGCTGTTACACCAACAAGCCATTTGCAAATCCTATTTATATACCCACTTGGCGAATAAATTGTTGAGAATTCCAAGTGCACAAATTGCACGAACTTCAACTAGCTTTAAGCTCCGCTCTTTTAGGGTATATGAAGGTATATGCATTGGCATTGACAGCCACAGCTACTGTTCATGTTCAAATGTATTCTCTGTTGAATTTCTGGTTCATTATTTAACTATAATCAAACCTCGACCTTGAGCCTGCTAACATTCACTTTGACTAAAATCAAAACAGGTCGTTGAACCCATATTCAGTTTTTTTCTTTGAATAAAACTTCTTTGCTGTTGGCGCCAGCATTGCAGTATTTAGCCATGGAAAGCTTCTCAAACTGCCGTTCGGATTCGGCGTTAAACTGTAGGTCCCTTTCTCTTGTGCTAAAATTAGAAGCGCACAAGCCAAGAGATTGAGAGAGGCTCGGCTTTGGCCCTTTGGGGCTGTGTCATCTTGACAAGCTAATTTTACTTTACTAGGTAAAGGAACACGCTCTTCAATATGCAAATGCATCTCCGTCTTTTTGTAAAGCGTTCACAAAATTTTTAAACAAACACAGTCTTATATGAAGGGGTGGCAGTATATTTTGCCCTTTACTTACAAGTGGCTCAAACTTTACATTTTCTTGACCAACTATGTAATTCGTTTGTTCCGGGCATTCTTTTCAAATGACTGTTCCATTTGCACAAAAAACACATCCTCGTTGCAATCCTTGATCTATTGCAACAACTTTGAGGTCTGCGCAAATTTTTCAGTTATGTTACAATCTCTCCAAAGCTGTGACTCCGTGATTAGTAAGCATTTCGGTCACTTTGCTACCTAGGAGTTATTATACAACAGAACAACAAGTGTCTGTGCTGATCTCTAAAAGATCTTTAACAAATTTAAAAAGTGTGCACACAAATGGGGGGAGCAAAACCGACCATGAAATGAAACGAAATGTTCGATATCCTTGTAAATAGCATCCAAACTACAAGTTTGACAATAAAACAACGTACGTTTGATTAAAATAAAATTTTATTAGCTTTAATTTGGTATATAAAAATTATTAATAAGTTGCTTCATAATTGAGATATTTCAAATTAAGTGAGAAGATTTTTTCAAAAATGCAAAAAACCATAATTTGGGATTATCTCAAAATCTGTTCTATTTAAAAATTTTTTAAACTCCAGATTCGGATTCTGCGCATGATTTTACATAAGGAATGACATAAATTAGTCGAGGTTGAAAAAAACCATTAATTGTTTATAAACTTGTGTTATTTTTAGGCGTCACCCCACGAATTCCTCAGATATTAGTGATGGCTTCATTTAAAATTTATAAGCAAAACTAAACAACTAAACAAAAAATTCGCGACTTCTTCAGATAAAGTGGTCGAACATGGCATTTCGTATATTAATGTAGGAAGATTGTGCACTGAAATTTTATCAACAGATTGATTTTAAGTATTCCTTATACGGCCCTCTTATGGTCCCGAAAAATAGTTTTTTTTTTTCGATTTATTTTTGCATATTTCTTTAGCTATGATATTCAGAAATATTATCCCAAAAAAATGTTTTTACAAAATTCAAAACACTTTTGGAAATATGGCCATTTGAGTGAACCAAGGTGTCCAAAATTTCGTAACAACTGCAAACTTTAAACGCGATTTTCTCGAAAATAAACGATTTTCAAACTGGTTGGCAACTTTTCTCAAGTTCTACTGAACCGATTTTGATGATGTAGGGATTAAAGGACGCAGAATTAGCGTGGTTATGGCCCGAACTTCGATCGTTGGGAAAAAAGAATTATTTACAATATTTTTTGTTCACTTGACTGCAAAATAAATTGTCAGAAAACGATTTCTCATTTTCAAATAGCCGCCATTTTTCCAAATTCAATTGTCAGGGGCGGTGGCCAAATTTTTGGCATAAGGTCGACAAGAGCAGCCACAGAATTGAAACTTGGTGAATTTGATAACAACAACCAGAATAAAATGTGGAAAAAGTTTTTAACCGATCCGATTACGCCTACCTAACTGCTCATATGGTTCCACATGGCGGATGCGTAATGTAATTTAGGTTATTTTATTATACCCTTGCAGAGGGTATTATAAAATTGTCCGGATGTTTGTAACGCATAGAAGGAAGCATCTCCGACCACATGAAGTATATGTATTCTTGATCAGCACGACGATCTGAGTTGATTTAGCCCTGTCCGTCTGTTTCTATGCTATCTCCTCCGTCAGTTTTAAGGGGGGAAAACACTTTGCGGAAAAAAAATTTTCGACTTTTTTTTTGCATATTTTTGTAGCTTGGACATTCAAAAATATCCCCCTAAAAGGATTTTCAAAAATTCGAAATAGTTTAGAAGATATAGTCCTTTCAATGACCCAAAGTGACCCGATTTCCCTAGCAACTGCAAACTTTAAACGCGTTTATCTCGAAACCACGTTTTTCAAACTGGTGGCCACGATTCAGAGGAAACCAGTGGACCGATTTTGCTCCGGAAGGGCTTATACGACGCAGAATTGTCGTCGCTATCGTTCGGCCCTCCAACTTTTGGATACCTATATTTTAAGTGTACTTTTTTTACACTACACTACAAAAAAGGCAAAAAAATTTTTTGTTTTTAAATGTCCGCCATTTTGTCAAAAAAATTTCAATTTTTTTCGGAGGGCCGAACGATAGCCACATTAGTTCTAAACATAACCGCATTTTTCTTTTTTTTATTCAGATCATCCCAAGTGCTGCAACCTTGGTCACCATGTGGGCAACTTTTTTTTATTCATCATTTTCCGGAGGCCGATAACTTTCTGAACGGCCCTCATATTGACAAAAAAAAATTTTATATATTCCTTTCATTCATTAACTATTTAATAAAAAAACAAAAATAAAAAATCTCTTCTACTTTTTTTCTGGAATTTTTTAAAAACCATCTACTTTTGCTCATCGCAAAGTGTGTTCCCCCCTAAAGCTATCTTCACCAAAACTTTGCACGAAGTCTTTTTGTAATTTTACGCTGCACATTTGTCGGAACCGAACGGATCGGATGACTATAGCATATAGCTGTCATAGGAACGATCGGTCAAAACTAGTCTTAGTAAGAATAACTTTTTTGTTTTTGATGGAAACGCCTCCAAAGTAAGTATTTCTTAGTTTACTATCCTTTCCCATGATTTGGTCGAAATCGGATGACTATAGCCTATAGCTGCCATAGGAACGATCGGTCGAAAAACTAGTTCTAGTGAGAAAAACTTTTTTGTTTTTAATAAAAACGTCCTTATCATTGGCATACACTTTTTTTATATACTTTTACGCAATTCTACAAAGTTTGGTAGAAATCGGATGACTATAGCATATAGCTCCCATAGGAACGATCGGTCGAAAAACTAGTTCTTTTGTTGGCATATTCCTATTTTATTTACTTTAACACATTTCTACAAAGTTTTATCAAAATCGGATGACTATAGCATATAGCTGCAGTATAAATGATCGGTCGAAAAAGAAGTTCTAGTAAGAAAAACTTTTTTGTTTTATATGGGATCGCCTCCAAGTTTCGTAATGAACAGTGTATTATGCTTTTCCATGATTTCACCAAGTTTGGTCGAAATCAGACATCTATATAGTATAGAAAAGTAAGGTAGTCTCAGTTAGAAGAACTTTTTTGTTTTCAATGGAAGCCGAAGTTAACTTTCCCCCAGCTGAAAAAAGGGGTTCGGTTCGGTTTGACTCGGTACCAAATCAACTCCAACATCGATTGCATTATATAATTTAGTTTTCCTAATTTCTTTTCTATCTCAAATATTAATTAGAAGTGTGCCATACATGTAGATTTGGTGGCTTCTGTGTGGGCAATTAGAATTGGACACTCGAAATGTCACATTGACAAAACGTATGGCTTCCGTTC
>JAEIFV010001608.1:0-32472 GCA_018904265.1 Lordiphosa collinella | reverse complement strand
AGTTTTTCTTACTAGAACTTTTTTTTAGATCGTATAGATCAGTTATAATGTAGCTAATTCATCCGATTTTGACAAAACTTTGTAGAATTGTTAAAAGTATATGAAATAAATATATGCCAAGGTAAGGATGTTTCCATTAAAAACAAAAAGTTTTTCCACACAAATACATGCCAATTTTAGGGACATTTCCATTGAAAACAAAAAAGTTTTTCTAACTAAGACTTCTTTTTAGACTCTACTTTTCTATGACAGCTATACTATATAGATATCCGATTTCGACCATATTTGGTGGAATCATGGAAAAGCATAGTAAACTATGAAATACGAAGTTTGGAGGCGTTTCAATTGAAAACAAAAATATGAATTTGACGCTGCTGAAAGCATCCGAGGTGTGTTCCTGTTGGCTGAGCGGCGGTTTCAGTGAGTGCGTCTTTCGAGGTCCCGAATTCGAGTCCCAGTGAGTAATACAATAATTTTAAGAAACAAAAATTTTTCAATTTATCACAACAAAAGGAGAAGGGAGTGAACTTTTCGGGTATATTTGAACAAATTATTTGCGAATGTAACCATAGCTTAAGTTTTAAGTCCTGCAATCATGGCTGTTTAGTCACCTTTTTAATCGAAATTTGTGTAAATTATTTTCCTGAGTGAACTTACCTTTAAATTGAAATCCTAAATTGCCTCATTAAAACTTTTACAACCAAATTACAAAACCAATTTTAAAAACCCCCTCGCAAGGGTATTAAAAATTTGTCCCCACATTTTTGGCGACAACTTTTCCGCCAAGTGCAATGCAGTTTGGCCAGGAAATTCTGTCTGGCATCTAGAGAGTAGAAAATTCATTTAAGTTGGTTGTGGGCGTCTTGAGATTTTTAAATAGAACATCTCATCTGGTGGCCACTTTATGTTTTACTTTTATTTTGTGTCTTATTTTTGTCATTTCTATTTGGTGTGATCACAGAGAAGCCAACTCGTGATCTCTTAACGAAAGTCGTTTCCGTTAAACGTGCAACAGCTTAGTCACTCGGCACATTTCCAACCTGATTAGAGGACGGGACGCATTGCGCCCTGCGAAATCTTATCTAAATAAGAGTTAATGCCGCGCTTTCCTGTAAACCTTTTATCTGTGATTTATATAAACCAACATCTATTTAGCTGTGACATCATTTAGCCAAAGTACATTTTATCTTAACTGAATCCAAATCAGAGACAAGCCCAAATCCTACAGGGCAGCGTGACTAGACAACAAAAAATATAGCGTTGCGAAATGGGCATTAAAAACTAATTATCATTCAAAAGCGTCAAAAGAGAGATAGATAGAAAGGCAGAGAAGAGGGGCAAACTGCAAAAAAAAAAGAAAAGATGAAAAATATGAAATTTATTTGTTGAAAAAAACAACAAATAGCATTGAATTTTTTGTGCAAAAATTATTTTGCGATAACCTTACCCAGAAAGGGAGAGAGAGAGAGAGAGAGAAGAGTATCCAAATGAGAGAGTGAGCCAAAGTCAAGAGCAGCCAACTGAGTTGAGGCGCCACAGAGTGTTAATTTTGTTGCCATTTTGCATTTTCTTCAGGCCCCAACTTGTCTCTCTGCCTCTCGCTCGTTCGCTGGCTCGCTCCCTTGGTCCGTTCTCTCTGATCTTTGATCACGTTTCTCGCACACGACGACTATGACAACGACTTGTCTTTCACGTGATAACCAAGTGTTCAATGCTTTTTATACAAATGTATGTTTGTATGAATGTATTTTTTATTTGCTTTTGTAGCCAGAGAACGAGCGAGTCACTAAATGAACGGAGTAGAGCGCCTGCGGAATGATGTAAAGCAACAGCTGTTCCCGATTTCACCACAAAAGGAGTCCCATAAAATTTTTGCCTCATAATTAAGTCGGCAGACAATCACGCATTTTGTATGCAGTTATCGTGCCTACATACATATGTATGTACGAATGTTTCGTCAGGTAGCGCCCTCTCCCGCTCAGGCTAGCCGAAACTGAAACTGAAGTGCTGCTGATATGACAAGTGGTGTGTGTGCTGATAACATCTCTCTCTCTCTCACTCTCAAGTTGGCTCACTTGGTTAAAGCCATATAAATAACTGCTTTAAAATGCGTATTTAATGGATTTCGTTATCTCTTGCATTTTTTGGGGTTTTTATTTGTTTGCTGCATAATCTATGGCCCCTACTTACCTCAGTTAACCCATCATTTTTCTTTCTTTTTGCACACGTGCCCGAGCTTCGAAATTTTCCAGTTAACCTAACGAAATTCCATCTTACATAAACATCTGACTTTGGCATCACGTTCCCCCATGTATACAACTTTCTTGGCACGAGATTCAATTAAAAATGCTAATGCTGAAAATGAAATTCAAATTGAATTTACATATGTATATGTACATATGTATGTCTGTAGTTCTCTGTATACATAATTCGGTCTCGGTCTCGTTCTCGTCTTTCGCTCCCAGTCATATCGCGTGCTTGACAATATTCAAATTCCGCTTATCAACAGGTTCGCCATGTGCTTGACTTAAAAGTCAGCAAATTCGAAACCACAAAATGTACTCAACAATATTTCTATTTTCAAATGAATTCACGAGTTAAATTGAGAGAGTTTATTTGGCGCCAAACACAAAAAAAGACTCAAGCTAAAAATGTGATCTAACTTTGAGTGGAATACTGTTATGGAACTAGACAGTGCTCGAGTTCTGTATACCCTTGAAAGAGCCCTGTCCCTTTGCCCTTATTATTGATAGGGGTCGATATAGAGAAATCGGAAACCCAGTGCTTATACAAGTTACTCGTAGAGTTTGTTTCAAATTTTTGTCACGCCCCCTTTTACCCCTTACATTATATTTACCATATCTATAATCGCTCAAGTTTTCATAAAGATTGGATAATAAATAGCAAAGTTGGGGCTTACAAAAAAACTTAGCATTCTTTTCGGCGCTGTCGGCAAAAAAATATATACGGGGGTGACTCAGAAACCTCTTCGAACCACATTCCAACTGAAAACCAATTCTTGGGTGCCACAGAAATCTATTTCGGTTGGTTTCATATTATCATATTTTGTTAGGAGATTTTGGCAAACCAACCAATACAGAAACCAGCCAATACCCACAATACACGATTTAGCACTGTTTTTGTAGTTGGTCCATAATCTTATACACACGAATTTTAACTCGACTTTTGGTTGGTTTATGTATTGGTTGGTGTGCCAAAATCTCCTATCAAAATACGAGAGCTTTGAAACCAACTGAAGAGATCTCTGTGGCACCTAAGAATTGGTTTTCGGTTGGAATGTGGTTGGAAGAGGTTTCTGGATCACTGCCGTAAGACTATTTTTCAGACCTATCTTTTGTATGGGAACTATATCATATAGTTGTCCGATTTTCATCAATCTTAGTAAAATAATAAAAAGAAAATAGGACAAAGTTAACTGCAGCGCGGCCAAAGTTTTGTATATCCTTGCTGCTTCCATTGAAAACAAAAAAGTTTTTCAAACTAAGAGTACTTTTCAGACCTTACTTTTCTATGGGAGCTATACTATATAGTATCTGATCTCGACCAAACTTAGTGCAATCATGGAAAAGCATAACAAACTGTTAATTACGACATTTGGAGGCGATCCCAATTAAAACAAAAAAGGTTTTCTCACTAGAACTTCTTTTTCGACCGATCATTCATACTGCAGCTATATGCTATAGTCATCCGATTTTGTAGAGCTGTGTAAAAGTATTTAAAACAAATATTTGCCAACGTTAGGAGCGTTTCCGCTAAAAACAAAAAAGTTTTAACCAAACTTTGTTGAATCATGTGGAATGCCAATTTAGAGGACATTTCTATTAAAAACAAATAAGTTTTCTAACTAAGACTACTTTTCAGACTATTCTTTCTATGACAGCTGTACCATATAGATATCCGATTTCGACCAAATTTGGTGGAATCATGAAGAAGCATAGTAAACCAAGAAATACAAAGTTTGGAGGCGTTTCATTTGGAAACAAAAAAGTTTTTCTCACTAAAACAAGTTTTTCAAAAATCGTTTCTATGACTGCTATATGCTATAGTCATCCGATCTGGCCGGTTCCGACAAATGTGCAGCGTATTTGTACCAAATAAGTACCAAATAAGCGTAGTGAGAATAGCTTTAAAACTGACGAGGTAGCATAGAAACAGACGTACAGGGCTAAATCATCTCAGCTCGTCATACTGATCAAGAATATATATACTTTATGTGGTCGGAGATTCTTCCTCTATCAACCACATTTCAACCGAAAACCAATTCTTAGGTGCCACAGAAACCTCTCTTATTTTGTTAGGAGATTTCGCCAACCAACCAAATTGACTTCACGAACCTATGCGACTTAGCACTGTTTTTGTAATTGAACCATAATCTTATACACACTCCCTTTAACTCGACTTTTGAAAAAGAAAAGTAAATCTCTCGAAATTCTGTGGCACCGACAGATTTTTTGAGACATTTGCAAACCAACCGACGGCAAAATCTCTACAGATTTCTGTGTCACCCCCGATAATACCCTCTGCAAGGGTATAAAGATAGAAAACCTATAAATACAAAGTTTGGAACCGTTTCCATGGAAAACATCAAAGTTTTTCTCACTAAAACTAGTTTTTCGAACGATCGTTTTTATGAGAGCTATATGCTATAGTCATCCGATCCGGCCATGTGCAAATGTGCAGCGATTTTGTACCAGAAGACTTCGTGCAAATATCTAAAACTGACGAAGTGATAGTATAGAAACAGTTCGTCATGCTGATCAAGAATATATGTGGCAGTCCAAGTGAAAAAATACTCCGATTCGGATCGAATTCAGCGGAGAGAGACCTTATGCTTAGAAAAACTTTAAAAAATGTTGAGCTTGATCGGAGCTCCTGTTTAGGTTTTATAAGCTTTTAATGGTGAAAATTGGGTTTTTCGAAGTCAAAATTTTTTTTCAATAATTGGGACTTGAATCACTTAAAAAAAAAAACTTAAAAAAAAAACTCAACAGTTTTAAAAGATTTTTAAAAAACGGTGGAATTTTTTAAAACTTCGCTAAGCAAAAATACCATACCATTGTAACAAGTTGATCGGGCAATAACCACCGGAGTTATGGCCAATTTTGTAAGGCAACCTCTAAAATTTTTTTGAAAGGAATCAAAGTATTTCAAAACGGCAAAGGAAACCTTAACAGATGGAGTTTTTATAGTGACTTAGACTACTCGGAAAATTTCGCGTTTGTTGTTCAAGAAGCGTTCAAGACTTTCAATGGAATAACAATGAGTCCACAGTTCGCCCGATATATTTTCGAAATTATGAAAAAGGTTCACCACGTATCGTTGGTTAGAATTTCCGACTGTTTGGATCATGACACTATAGCCGTTTGCATGTTCCAACGGAGACTGATCGCCTTTTGAAAAAAATTTTTATTGTTTGCTGTAGTGAAAAAAATAAAATATTTTTCGGATAGAGCTCCACAGCAGTACAAAAACAAAACAAATTTTGTAACCCTGCTAAACCTTTTGCATGATTTTGGCGTTGCAGCAGAGTATAACTTTTTGGCCACAGCTCATGGGTGCCTGGGACGATGTAGGCGGTAGTCTGAAGCGATTGGCTAGACGATATTGCCTCCAAAAGGGAATAACAAGTAAAATTTTTACGGCAAAACAATTATTTGAATGGGCATAAGAAAATCTTATAGTAAAGTAAACGATTTCTTTAGCCCCGCGAATATTTGAATATTTTAAGGCAAGTTTGGAAACTTGTAAAGCTGTCAAAGGGACACTTAAGCTTTATTTTGTGTCCCCTCCGAATAAAAACTCAGTAAATGTTAAAGCAACTTCATACAGCTGAAAAATAAAAGTCATCAATATTTTTTCAAGCTTTTCTAAGCATAAGGTCCCTCTCCACTGAATTTTATCCGAATCGGGGATATAGAGCGCAAAAAGATTTTTTTACTTGGACTGTCACACATACACTCATGGACAATATAATATATGTGAAGTTTTTTTTTTTAAATATTGATTTAGATCGATATAAACATAACATTTAATAAGGAAGCTATACTTTATTAATATGGTCACACTGTTTCGGTACGAATTGGGTGAAAGTTGTGGATTGTTTTATTGGATAGACTGCAAACTCGGCTGGTCAATAAAGTAGGTGAATGAAGCAAAACATTAACCTGTAGTTTATAAATACAATTATTTGGTTGCAGAAGGTAAGGTATAAGGAAAATATAACTAAACGGGGAGTTAATAACCATTAAAATTGTATTAGATGGGCCGTGGTCGTCACTGCAGTGCGGAAGAGAGAAGGCTCATTCGACGACTCCGAGATGAAGAAAAAACGTATAAATCCATTTCCATGTTGATGAAACGTTCTCAAAACTTCGTTACCAATGCCTTAAAACCGGAAAAAATAGGTAAAACTCGGGGAGCACCTAGAAAATCATCACCTAAGACCGACGATCGCATGGTTCAGTTGGTTAAACGCGACCTGTTCAAGTCTTCCAGGACGATTGCCAATGAAATTGGGAATATTGTATCATCACGGGTCGTTCGGCGACGATTGGCAATAGACAACCTAACAGGTAGGATTGCTTGGAGGGTTCCTTTGCTTCGGTCGGCAAATTTACAGATGAACAAATTTGCATTAGATCGTAGAACGGACCCGAGGGTGAGAAAAAATGGCTTAATATCCTCTAGAGTGACGAAACCAAAATAAATTTATTTGAAAATGAAGCCAAAAGGAATGTTCGCAGTCCGAAAGCAAAGAATTTGATCCCAAGTACACATATAAAACTGTGAAACATAGAGGTGGTAGCCTAATGGTGTGGGGCTGCTTTTGGTCCGATTCATCGTATTGACGGAATAATGGACAGATTCGTATATAAACATCTATTGCCGAGGATAATATGCCAGTTTTATGGAAGTTTCAGCAGGATAACGACCAGAAGCACGCCTCTCGAGTAGTAAAGGATTGGTGCAATCTCTGGGATGAACTCAAAAGAGAGGTATGAAAGACTTTTTTGTTAAAATAAAAATTAACTTTAGGATATTGTCCAAGAGCATGGTACAGCATTCCAATTGGAACTTGTCGCAAGTTAATACCCTCCTAGCCAAGACGAATGGAGAAAGTCTTGCAAAATAATGGCGGATATACCGGTTATTAGCTGCCAGATACTTAGTTTAATATAAAACAAGACCAAAAATAGTGAAATATCTTCGTACACCTATTATTGTGTCCAGCCAAAATTGGCGGATTTAAGGAAATATTTAATTAAGTTGTATATTAATGGGTTCGTAAAACTGTTTTTACTTTTTGTTTAAAGACAATTAATATAAGTTTTGAAAAGAAATTAAAAGAAGATATGAATTAGAAATAAAAAAGTTAAATAAGAAAAAACCCACCTATTATTTTGTCCATAAGTGTATACACGCTTCTTCAATTAACCCTAAAGAAGATAGTCGAATGCTGACAAATCTAGCGAATAGTCTGCCAACCAAATTTCTGAAAATTTTTCACTCGTCAAAAATTTGACTTAAAATTGCCACTATGTCTCGGGTAGTTTTTTCATTCTGAAACCACATTTTAGGTCTGTTTTCAAAAGCAGGACGTAAAAAAAAAAAGTTCCATCATTAACCGATACTGCTCTCCATTTACAGTTACAGCACTTGCGTCTTCATTTTCGAAGAAGTAAGCCCAATTATATTTTCAGATGAAATGCCACACCACACTGTACACCTAAGGGTGTTCAATTGGCGCTAATGAATGTGTCTTGGATTTTCAGACATCCAAAACCTACAGTTCTGCTTATTAACAAAGCCACTTAAATGAACAAGTAAGGGAGCTGCAGTCGAGTGCCCCGACTACAAAATACCCTGTTCCCTTGATTTCGTGTGTTTTCGTTTACATAAACACACACTCACACATACACACACTCCAACATACACACAAACGCATGGCATGCGACCGCGCGCGATAAGTGACAATGCAAGACCCCCCTCTCTCACACAAGCAAAATTGATTCGTATATAACTTTGGTGTTTATTGTCCGATCTTAGCGATCTTTTCAGAATAGATAGATATTGGGCCACACTTGATATATGTTAAGTTTGGAAGGTCTATCTCTGACAGTTGTGACAGTTTTTTGCGCTTAAAGGGGGGAGGGGGAGGAATTTTCCAAATCTGAAACAAACTCGTTTTGAATCGGGTATACACCTATCTACATGCAAAAATTTGTGGCTCTAGATCTTATAGTCTCTGAGAAACACGCGTTCATACGGACAGACGGACAGACGGACGGACAGACGGACGCGGACAGACGGCGGACAGGGCTAAATCGACTCGGCTGTTGATGCTGATCAAGAATATATATACTTTATAGGGTCGCAAATGCTTCCTTCTACCTGTTACATACTTTTGCACAACCTCATGATCCCCCTTTTCCCATTTTCAATGGGAACAGGGTATAAAAATATTAAATGGAAAATGCTCTAAAACGAGCCCATCTTTGCGATGCTGTAAGCGGGGATCATTTAAGTGTCATTTTTATTCTTACATAGTGTAAACGAATTACCATACTGTATATATTAAAATCTTATCAAAAAATTTGAAAAAAAAATTTTAAAAAAAGTTATTCAACTTTAGAACTCCTTCGTTACTTTTGCGCCATCTACGATAATTTAAATTTCTGCTGCATTTTGGAGGTTTTCGGCCATGTGTAGGCCTCCTTCTACTTGTGTGTAGATGATCCATTATTTCTACTTCTACATTCAATGTAAACAAGCTTGACATCAAACGAACTTACTTGCTTTAAAAGTGCAGCATACTTCTCGGCTGGAACATATGTTGAAATAATGTAAAGGTTTTAGATGAATCAAATAAAAATTTTTAACTTCAATTTAACTTCAATTATTTAAACTGCTTTTTCATGATCTGGAGCTCTGTAAGTACGTAATATTAATAAGAATAAATTGTTATTATATTGTGAAATTTATTTTGTATGCCCATGAGTGGTTTGCCATAACTGACAATCAAAGTTATCTTTGCATACTTTGAGGGACAGCAGTAAACAAAATTTTTTGTTGAGAAGGTCGGGTTTAATAAAGCAAGATTTAATATAAATAAAATTAAATGCATGCAAAAAATATGTTTGACCACAGCGGCATCTTTTAAGTATAAAGCCAGTAGGTAAATATGTCAGCAATGGATTTTCAATAGTTTTAACCACAATTTAGTTACAGATTAAGCCAGTGGTTTTACATGTACTCAATCTTATCGCTTAGTTTTTATAACCAACTCTGGAATCACCGAGTTGGAGCTATTGTTCTTTGATCAATTGCAAAATGTTAAAAATCAATATTATTCAGACCAACATTCAATGTGCGGCAGACATTGTTGTCGACGCAGCTGTTAATTATCTATTAGTCTATTTAAGTTCACTGGATCTGCCAGGGAGGCTTCCGCACCTAATGCAATTGATAAAGACTTTTCACTTAGTAATAGTGAAAGATATGACGACCATACTGATCAAACGATCATGTTTGGAATACAAACTCGATTTACACACATAATGATATAAGATCAGCTAGCCACATTCTGCCGACTCGTACCAGTGCTATAGCTTCATTTTGATTGAGCTGTTTCCCTGTAGTTTAGCTGCACCGGTGCGACACTCACGAACCCCCTAGCTCTTCGTAGTGAGCACTCACCACCAGACCAACCACCAGCCATGTATTTGCCTAACGATTTTTGAATGGGAATGTCCGGAAAACGTACCGATCGGTACGCCCCTGCACTACCAGTCGCTAATGTGGTGATGGGTGCGCACTATATTTCAAGTACTAGACTAGCGCTCTGATGAATTACCTGTCGTTAACGACGCGACTGACGCTCAGTGATGCATCAGGTAGTTAGGCTTGAAAGTGCCTTGACACCAGCTGAACTACAGGGTTGTTACTTTGACACAAAATGGCCCCCAAAAATCCCGAGCGAATTACAAGAACTGACGTTTCGACCGGGGGGACTCTGGTTCAAGGTAAAATGTTGAAAGTGCATTTTTTGATAAAAACAGATGTTTTGCCTTAACTGTCATTTATAAATGAAAAATGTTCGGAAGCAAAATATCGTTGTAAACTGACACCAACACACGACGAAAAAATGAGTGCCCAAGTGCGTAAAACGCTAAGAAGTTTTCGCTAAGTCGGATGAGGAGATAATGCAATTTGTGGAAGATCACGACTGCATTTAAAGCGGAAACGTGCCAAAAGCGGTCAAAGTGCACGGCAGCGGAATGGATGTTCCGGTGGAGGGAAGGTAAGGAATTTTTAAGTTCACTCACTTAATTCGGATCCCGAAAGTGTGAAGTCAGGGACCAGAGACCTTAGTGTGGCAAACTTGATTGAAGGATATAAATTAAAATTGTTTAGGGTATACTATAGTAGTATGGCCATTAACGTTTACCTATAAATATTTTAAACTATTACTATAATTCAAAACTTTATTTAAAATACAAAAGTAAATTCTGTTAACTTTTTATTCATATAATTTATTTAATTGGTTTGGTTTTCTTTTTGCTGTTGATCTTTATACACAAATGCCACAAAGGCCTAAACTAGTGGAAGGTAACTACTTAACAAACTAAACTTATTGTATAGAATACAAAAATTTACAAATCTACACATACAAAACAAAAAAACAACACAAACTCAATGGAGTCAATGTTAAGAATACATTGCCATTGGATTGCACCTAATAGCTTTGATAGTTGATCAGTTGTGAGGGTAGGAGGATGGGTTGAATGGAGAGGTGAACTAAATGACTAGCTCTTTTGATTCTCACTAAATTCCCTAATTCTGTGACTCCACTTGGGGAGTGGAGTTGCGACGTGGTTTGGCTGGAGGATCGTTCCAAGGCTGTACATTGGCCTTGCCAAAGATCACAAAGAGTCCATTGCCCACCAGATAAATGCCGGCAGCTATGAAGAATACAATGCGCCATTGATTGGGATTATGCTAGAAAAGAAGAAAAAGAGAATCAATAAAAGGAAACCCAAAAATCTTAGTCTACGGAACCTACCTCATCGGTAACAATGAATCCCACCAGCAGTGGTGCAATGATACTCATAATATTGGCCACACAATTCGTGATGCCCATCAGCAATCCAGCAAAATTGGGCGACAGATCAATGTGATTCATTTGGAAGCCCAAATAAGTGGAACCATTCATGCCTACCGTAAAGCAGAGCAACACCACAGCCATTGTAGACTCATCCGTATCTACATAGCCCAGTCCAATCAAAGTGATCATAGGTATCCATATGCCTATCGAGTTGAACAACTTGCGACTTGTCACCGTCGAGATCAAATTGCGTTTGTTCAGCTGCGCTGAGATGGCCGAGAAGACAAAGGACATGCAGAACATGCAGAAATAGGGCAGAGCCGACAGCAGAGCATTCGACTTGATATCCTTGCCCAGAATGTTCTTCATGTAACTAGGAATCTCCGTCAGCAAAGTCCAGAATCCCCAGTTGTGCGACGAATGGGCCACTATAAGCACCAGGAAGGGTGCCGAGGTAAACATACTCAACCAGGGTGTGGCCAATTTCTCCTTGGGTTGCTCCTGAACGACCAACGCTTCGCTGGCGCGTCCTAACTCAATCAGCTTCAACTCCTCCGCTGAGATGTTCTTGTACTCCGCTGGACTGCTAGCGCCCCAGAAATAGTAAGCTATGGCCCAGATGCAACCAACTCCTCCAGAGATGTAGAAAATACTTGGCCAACCTGCCGGTGAGGCAGCCAACAGACCACTTGTAGCCAGCATAATGATGGTACCAAATTGATTTCCCACATAGGCGCAAGTTCCGAGAGTGGCACGTTCTTTTGGTGGTATCCACTGCGAGATTAGCGTGTGAACCGATGGAAAGACTACACCCTGACACAATCCCTCGACAACACGTAAGGCACAGACCAACTGCCAACCTCCAAGACGAGCAAACAGAGGCGTCAGGATGTTCAGAACCGAGCAAATGCCCAGACCCGTCAGCAGAGTGACCTTGCCGCCCAATTTGCGAGCCATCTGACCCGCAGGTACTTGGGTAATCACATAACCCCAGAAGAAACTACTCAGCAACAGAGATTTCGTCTTCTCCTCCCAGTGGTACTCCTAGAAAAGAGAACAAAAAAGTTAGTTCGGTAAGGGTAAAGTTTCTGAGTGGAGAGTGAGGTTGGAATGTTCCTGAGTAAGTGAACAATAATGAGTTAATTACTAAGCTAAACAAGTGAACAGATTCTGTTTCAACTGCTTGTACATTTTTTATAGTTTTCAATGCCTTCTTTTAGCTGTTCACGCTTTTTAAAGAGAGAGTGAACGCTTGCTTAAGTGAGCAAAAGAGAGAGATGGCAACTGAATCACTGAAAAAAAAAATGAGAAAAGAAAAAAAACAAATGAGTCAGCAAATGAGCAACTGAACAGAAAGAACAAACAGTGAACCATTGAACGTCTGAGTTATAAAGTGAGCAAAGCGAACCACTTCTCGAAGAACTTGAATGAAATGATCAGTTATCCTGTTTATACGCAAAAATATCGTGATAAATGCGCTGAAAAGTATGCTATGTCTATGAAAATTAATAATACACGAAAATGTCAATTTGATATTGGCTTGAACTCTGAAATATTTTGAATGCCATTAGCTTCTCTGATAACACTATGTCACAAAATTTCAAAAGTTTTTGTATCCGGCACTTTTAGCAATTGATTCTAATGTAAAATTTCACGCTGAATTCAAATCTGCTCTCAGATATGTCAAAAATAGAACGGTTTTTGAGATATCGCTAAATTTTCAATTTTAGTGTTTTGAAAAAAGGTAGGTCTACTAAAATGCCATTTTCTCTGGTTTAAGTCCACCGATATGTATAAACTGGAACAAAATAATAAAATTATTTCTTTAAAAAACGACAGTTGTTTAAAATCCAATCATAAATGACGAAGTTATGGCACTTCAAAGTTGGATTTTTTTAAAAATTTTAATAATTTTTATTTTTTTGGCTGCCGTTTATTAAGTTTTTTTTCAAACTTACCATAAAAATTGCTCAGGTCTCAGATATTGACAGGATTGGGTAATCTCTAAAGATACATTTTGCGCTTGGTCATCGAAATCGGATGAACATTCACAATTAAGTAAACATACCTCTTCTTGAGAGTATTATTAATTGTTGTTTTGCATGCTCTCCGACCCGTAACTCTGCGCTTTTTGTTTAATAAGTCACATAGGAGTATCTAAACAAAACAAAGTCACATCAGAGAGGAATTTAAGATACTGCCATTTAAAAAATTCCTCTCTGACATTGATATGTAACTAAAATATCGAGTTTTTGCTAGTTTTTCAGTATAAAAATCACATCTTAGCAAGCCAAATAAGAATAAACATTGAGCATTAGGAGTTTTTTTTGCAGTTCAAGGTTGGATAAAAGTACTTAAATGATGTAGACCACTTTTGTTTTTTGTGCAGACTGTGTGTTTCTCGCAACAAGAACCAGCAATAGTCTCCCATCATTGCCGGATCCCACTTGCCTTGGTAGCGAAACTCCATCTGCTGCATTTGCTGATGGAAGCGTTCGCCATGCTCGTCGCTCCAGGTTGTCCGGAAAAATATCCAAATGGGAGTGCAAAAAGTGAATTTTTAAAGGACAACATATTTACACCTTTAAAAAATAAAAAGAAATAAAAAATTCTCTGCCTCGCGAATGAAAATCCTCCACAAATAAAGCAAAACTTGCTTGGATCATTTTTGCAATAAAATGTTCGCTTTGAGCAACTTATGTTGAAGTTCGTAAAATTTTGGATAAAAAAGAGTGGGCGTCGTAGAACACCCGATACGAGCGAAGCTCTTTACGATGGATAGTCACTGTTTTGGTCACTGTTTGGTCACTGTTTTAGTCACTGATTTAGTCACTGTTTGGTCATTGTTTTAGTCACTGTTTTGGTCACTGTTTGGTCACAGTTTTAGTCACTGTTTGGTCACTGTTTTG
Source organism: Lordiphosa collinella (assembly GCA_018904265.1). NCBI lineage: Eukaryota > Metazoa > Arthropoda > Insecta > Diptera > Drosophilidae > Lordiphosa > Lordiphosa collinella. Next base: position 18,438 of record JAEIFV010001608.1, on the reverse strand, counting down.
TCACTGTTTTGGTCATTTGTCACTTTTTAGTCACTGTTTTGTACTGTTTTGTCACTGTTTTAGTCACTGTTTTGGTCACTGTTTTAGTCACTGTTTTAGTCACTGTTTTAGTTACTGTTTGGTCACCGCTAATCCACCACTGCTATTGCTGTCTTGCAAAAATCAAAGCTGCTGACTTTGCAAAGTAAAAAGCGTAACCAAAGTCGCAAAGACCATCGTTATCTGGATTTGCCCCGCAGTCGACCGTCCGTTAAAGAGCTTCGCTCTAAAAATTGCATATTTAGTGCGACCAATGCAAAACTTTTGCATTTTCATAAAAAATAAAATTTGGGTTATTTCACCAATTGCTGCAAATGCGGAAGTATTTTTATCCGATTTCGATGACCAAGGGCAACAAATGTTTGTAAGAGATTACCCAATCCTGTCAATATCTGAGACCTGAGCAATTTTTATGGTAAGATTGAAAAAAACTTAATGAACGGCAGCAAAAAATTAAAAATTATCAAAAATTTTTCAAAAATCCAACTTTGAAGTGCCATAACTTCGTCATTTATGATTGGATTATAAAGAACTGTCGATTTTTTAAGAAATAATTTTATTATCTTTCATTTTTGTTCCAATATCGGTTGACTAAAACCAAAGAAAATGGCATTTTAGTAGACCTACCATTTTTCAAAACACTAAAATTATAAATTTTGCGATATCTCAAAAGCCGTTCTACTTTTGACATATCTGGGAGCAGATTTGAATTCAGCGTGAAATTTTACAATTTGCTAAAAGTGCCGGATACAAAAACTTTTGAAATTTTGTGACATAGTGTAATCTGAGTGAATGTAAAGTAAGGATATGACTGAAAATCAATTATCTCCGTCGAAAGTTATAAAGTTTGCATACTTTAAAAGCCATTTATCATGAAATTTATATTTTTAACATGGTAAGTATAACCCATCACCAGTAGATAGAAAGAGAGAGAAAGCATACTCACAGGAAAATCAGGATTAACAGCAGCTGCATCTGTCATGGCCACCACAGCCACCGACAGGTTCACACGCGTTGCATATGCCACCGTTAGAGCACAGAATAGCAACCAAATCTGCAAATGACGCACTCCCAATCCAGAATCTGCAATTAAAAACGAATCAAAACCAAAAATAAAATCAGTAATCGATTAGGTAAGGTAACTTAATCTTCTGCCTGTCATATTGTAAATTGATCTTCGACTGGTGTCTATTTAAAGCCTAATCGGTAAACGTCAATTGTTGACAAGACATCGCAAAGCGTATGCTAAAAATTCCATTCATAGGTCAGCTGTAGGTCGTAGTTAGTCTTAAACCAATAAGCACGCTGTAAATCCATTGTCAACTTTGTAGCACTTGCGTAGTTAGTGTAACTTCTTATCGGTCCAAAGACGTAAAGAGAACACGCTACTGGTTCTGCCACTCATTCAACAGAATTTCATAATCAAATGTCTCTAGATGTTATCTTACTTGCATTTCTAAACCAAGCGCCTAAATTTTCCCCATTCCCAGTTCGTATATCTTGTAACCTTTACCATCTGAATGAAATTAATAAGTTGACCAAATCAGTTGATACTGCTTATTTCCAACAATTAATGTAATCAGCTTTAGCTACTGACTTAGTTTTACCACATTGTGCTAAATTCAAAAAACGGGGGCTCGTCTTTTATGAATGTTCTCTTATCGTTTTTGATAGTCGTCACTTTAACTTAATTACCAGTTAATATCAGTTAAGCAACTTTGTCAAGTGATTATAATTTTAGGAAAACATTTTGAGAATATTATATACCTTCGTCTTCATAGCGACGATTCTTAACCAAGTTCACCATGATATTTTATAACTTTCAAACTTGACTACTTAAAACAAACACAAGTTCTTAAACCGTTGCACTACCGTTCAGTATGGAGGCTGTTCACTAACTGATAGATATTTGATAAAGCCGCTTCTAAAGTGCTCTACAAAAATCTCACCGAGCACCTTTATTAACCCTAAGATGGGCCTCTGGTGGAATTAATTCTTTAAGTTAATGCAATTTTTTATAAAGTTCTATAACCCAATTTTTTTTGTTGGCTAGAAGGAGTGTTTTTCTAGCGCTCCGAAGAATAAATAGAGTCTTTAGGTTAATTCCTCTTTGAGAAGAAAAATAGTTAAGACCGCATTTAAGGCCCTATTCTCCTTCAGCTTGCTCTTTTTGGACCTTTTTTTAAAAAAATTTTCATTTGAAAACGCAAAAAGATATTTGAATTTTGTTTTTTTTATTGAATTAGTAATGAATGAAAGAAAATAAAAAAATTTTTTTCGCCGCGATATAGGGGCTGTCCATAGATGATGGCACCGTCAAAGTTGGCCCTCAAAAAAAAAGGCATGGTGCTGGCGGCCACGATTCCGCCAGTTCTACTGAACCGATTTGGATGAAACAAAGTTTAATCGACGTAGAATTGTCACCATTCTGGCCCGTAGTAAAATAAAAATTTTGCGATTTTTTTGACAAAATGGCGGCCACTTGAAATTGACAAATCGAATTTGGACCCATTTTTTGTAGTTTAGTGTAAAAAAAATAGTAAAAAAAAATCGCAAAATTTTTATTTTACTACGGGCCAGAATGGTGACAATTCTACGTCGATTAAACTTTGTTTCATCCAAATCGGTTCAGTAGAACTGGCGGAATCGTGGCCGCCAGCTCGAAAAACGTGGTTTCGAGATAAACGCGTTTAAAGTTTGCAGTTGCTAGGCAAATCGAGTCACTTTGGGTCATTAAAAAGGCCATATCTTCTAAAGCATTTCGAATTTCAAAAAACCCTTTTAGGGTTATATTCTTAAATGTCCAAGCTATAAAAAAATGCAAAAAAAAAAAAAGTCGAAAAAATTTTTTGCTGAAAGAGAATAGGGCCTTAAAGAAATCGAGTCAAATAAAGTTAAAAAAAGAGTTACGCATAAAAAACTACTATATAGTCTTTAAAAAAACTATTATATTATAGACAGTTTTTGCTCTTACAAAGAATTTAATAGATGTAGCTCAAAAGTGTTTCCAATCCTCAAAGAAACCTCTTTTCGAAAAGTGCTAAAAATTAGTTTTACTTTATTTAATTTTTTTCTCCACAGAGCCTGTTTTTTTTCTGCACGCTGCTAATAAGATGACTAGATGTAAATTAAAACTTCACATTGAAATTTCCTGTACGCGTCCAGTTGTTCTAGGGTCTTTGACTTAACCAGCCATGCCCAGCCCTATGCTCTTTGGGTGCGTTTGTTTTTGTAATTGCACCGAAGATAGGAAATTCATGTTCTTATACATGCAGGGCGCGCGGCATACAAAACTACACATGCAAACATTTCATGTGTTAGGAGAACAAAAACCGGGTTTTTTTTCTCTTATTTGATTGGCGTTTGCGCGTGCAAGCAAACTGACCAACAACGATGTATTGGTGCGTTTCTTTGTGAGTATTGGAGAGTACTCTGCCGTATGCTACTTTTGGGCATGACTGGACTAAACCATTCGTAGTTACGAAAGTTTTGACCAATATTCTGATATACATTAGTGATAAGTTCATTAAAATGGCAGGTTTAATCGATGTTAAGCCATTGGAAATATTTACCGAAATCTGACCATTTCTGACTCATAGGAATACTCGCATATTCATACTCAATGCAATGATTTTCAAGCTGCACCACAAATACGATGTCTTGAGACGTGTTAAATTCATCCATAGCTGTTGATTTCGGAATCTCGGGAAGTAGTTGACGAAAGTCGTCCGCCAACAGTATCATTACGTCACAAAAATGAGATTTATTATTGCGCAAATCTTTCAATGTTCGATCGAGTACTTCTAATGATCGTTTGTGCGCCATCGTGCACTCATCTTCTTCTTATTTGGGCCGATATTCCAATCACAAACGTTTGACGGTCTCGGCCGCTGCAATTAATGCCCGCCACTGGCCTCTGTCATGTGCGAGCTGGCACCAGTTGGTCAATTTAAGCGCCTCAATGTCTTTCAACACCTGATTTACCCAAGTAAGTTTCGGGCGTCCTACCCTTCTTCATTTTCCTAATTCGATCGCCTTTCGCCTGTACTTTTTTTTACTGGAGCTTCTTCATCCATACGAGTAACATGTCCAAGCCATCGCAGCCGCTGTTGTTTTATGCGCTTCACTAAATCAGTGTCCCCATAGAGCTCATACTGTTCAAACGGGTGCGAAACTCATCGCCAACTTTTACAGGTCCATAAATCCTTCGAAGGACTTTTTGAGCTAAGTCCAAAGTAACATCCGTTTGCAAGAGTTATTCTTCTTCGGATCTCCAGACTGATGTAGTTGTCGCTGGTAATCATCGTTCCGAGGTAGACAAATTCCTTTACAACGTTAAAGTTGTACTCTCCCATTGCAACAGATTGTCCAAGACGCGTAGACTCACTGCGCGCTGAGACTAGGAACTTCGTCTTTTCCTCATTTACCGCTAAGCCCATGAGTTTTGACTGCTTCTCAATCTCTGAAAACGCCTTGCTTACCGCCCGTTCGGATTTTCCGATAATGTCAATGTCATCGGTATATGCAATTAGCATTTCATCTTTATAAATATAGGGGAAAGTTAACTTCGGTTCGGCCGAAGATATACCCTTGCAGCTTCCATTGAAAATAAAAAAGTTTTTCAAACTAAGACTACTTTTGGACCTTACTTTTCTATGGGATCTATACTATATAGATGTCTGATTTCGACCAAACTTGGTGAAATCTTTTAAAAGCATAATACACTGTTAACTACGAAATTCGGAGGCGATCCCACTTAAAACAAAAAGTTTTTCTCACTAGAACTTCTTTTTCGACCGATCATTTATATTGCAGATATATGCTATAGTCATCCAATTTTTTAAAACTTTGTAAAAATGTGTTAAAGTATATAAAATAAGAAAATGCCCATAAAAATTACGTTTTCATTACAAACAAAAAAGTTTTCCTCACTCGAACTAGTTTTTCGACCGATCGTTTCTATGGGAGCTATATGCTATAGTCATCCGATTTCGACCAATCTTTGTAGAATTGTGTAAAAGGATATAAAATAATTGTGTAAGCCAATGATAAGGACGTTTTTATTAAAAACGAAAAGTTTTTCTCACTAGAACTAGTTTTTCGACCGATCATTCCTATGGCAGCTATATGCTATAGTCATCCGATTTCGACCAAACTTAGTGAAATCATGGAAAAGGATAGTAAACTAAGAAATACGTACTTTGGAGGCGTTTCCATTAAAAACAAAAAAGTTTTTCTCACTAAGACTTGATTTTCGACCGATCGTTTCTATGGCAGCTATATGCTATAGTCATCCGATCCGGCCGGTTCCGAAAAATGTGCAGCGTATATGTACCAGAAGACTTCGTGCAAAGTTTGGTGAGGATAGCTTTAAAACTGACGGAGGAGATAGCATAGAAACAGACAGACGGACAAGGCGAAATAAACTCAGCTCGTCATGCTGATCAAGAATATATATACTTTATGTGGTCGGAGATGCTTTCTTCAATGCGTTACAAACATCCGCACAATTTTATAATACCCTCTGCAAGGGTATAAAAAATGGTGCCCGATCTGTTAGTATTTGGGCACTGGCGCAGTAAAATTATGGCTTCCCTTGTTGCTATCGGTCATGAATTTATAGTCAATGCGATTGTAGTACTGGATTTCATGAGTAGTGCATCTCTACTGAAATCACTCAAGAACTGAATCTATTTCTAATGATTATGCCTCAAATGATCACTCAAAAATTCACTTCTGTAACTTTTTACTCAGGAAAAAAATGTTCAGGTTTCAAACCAATGTAATAGGCGTTATTTCGCACTTCGTCTCAAAAATATCGAAATAGCTAAAAATAGCATAAAATAATTTAAAAGTTGCCAGGTTTATAGCTAATAGCATTTTCAAAAAATTATACGGTTTCCCACTTTCCAAATTGCTAGATATAACTCAGGGAACAAAGAATATGTGCATTAGGGCGATTTTTTTTTGTATGGAAAATTTAAGGTTGTACTGTCGTCCCCTTATTCGCTAGTTTATGGTGTACATTTACCGAGAAAAGAGAAAAAAGTTCAAAAAGTTTTGTTTTAGGGGACGCGACGGAGCTTCAAAGTTTTTGATATAACTCATACGCAGTGTAGCCTTTTAACTTTAAATAGTTTTGTAGTTGGCGTTGATTTCTAACAAAATGTTTTCGTACTTTCAATAGGTTACTCTGACTTAAACTAAAGTTTGCAAAGCATTGAGGGACACAAAAAAAAATTACTTATAGTATACTAAAAAAGTTGGAGGGATAAACTTACTCTTAAGACTTTGATTTGAGACATGTTTCATAAGAATGAGAATCGAGCACACAATTTAAGAAATGGATTCAATGAAAACCAAAAACTAAGACAAAAAATTATTTGGATAACTTTGTGAAGGACTAACATGTGTCGCTGGTCAAAGCAACTAATGTATTGTGTTGAAGAGACCTTTCGATATCCATTTCCCCAAACCCAAGCGTAATCCCGCTTTTTCTTAAATCATGAACAGTGGTTGTCAGGCTATGAAAATTTTGTGCGAACCTTTTGATTGGCTTGGGCATGTTTTAGTACCATTTTTTGCTAAAATATTACTTTACGTTCCTTGCCTGGGAATTAAACCCTCTTACTCTCGTACTAAACACGAAAGTCGGCATCTTAACGCAGTCGACTGTCGAGCTTATGACAAAGTTGGGAAATTTTGTTTAACAAAATCGAATACCTTTCCAGAATTTCAAAAGTGACAACTCGACCCATGTAGGACAGATCTTATTGTTGGAAATTCGATGTAGAATTCGGGGCGTATACTTAATTTTATAAGCAAACTTGCTTGAAATTTTATTATCTATAATACAAAAGGAACCTTTCTAGGTGGCGCCGTTACTAAATTTAAACCAAAAATCCTAAAATTTTGGAAATTTTTTATCGAATCGGAGAAGCCGTCATCTAAGTAGTCCACTCGCGGTTAAGAAATATTAATCAGGTGTCCAAACGGAGGTGGGCATAAGTATTTTGGACAAGATTCATTGATATATTCTCGCACGATCTTCAAAGCTAAAAGAATGATTGATTCTGACGAGTTTTTACGCTGAATCCGAACCTAGCGTTACCAACTCCATATCTGTAATAGATTAACTGTAAATTAGGCATGGAAATGCAGAAAATGGCTAATTTGGCTGTTTTGCTTGGATCCAATGTGCTAGAAAAAATGTTGTTTTAAAAATTTGATTTGATCATTGTATAAGTATCTTATTTTTATCTGTTAAGTGTGATTAAAACCTTAATCATTTTCATAAGATATAAGTTTGTGAAACGCTCTGCAAAGTAGGCCGATTTGCATGCAAATTCATATTTATCGTTTTTTACGTGTAGTTTTTAAAACAAAATGCACCGTATACTTAAAAACTACACTTAAACTATACTGGCGCTCAACTAAAATACAAATCTTAATTTAAAAATTAATTTAAACTTGAATTCCAATACAAATCGGTTAAAACTTGGCAGATCGATCACGAACTTATATCTTATGAAATAAATAAGGCTTAAATCACATTTAAGCAAAAAAAGTATGAACTATACAGAACAAATCAAATTTTTAAAAACAACATTTTTCTAGCACTTGGACCAAAGCAAAACAGCCAAACTAGCCATTTTTCTGCATTTTCTTGCCTAATTTACAGTTAATCTATTACATATATGGAGTTTCTAACCTTTGATTCCGGATTCAGGATGAAAACTTGTCTAGAATACATCATTCTTTAAGCTTTTAGATCCTGTGCTGAGAATATACTCAACTTTGAAATCATGTCAAAAATACTTATGCCCGCCTCCGTTTGGACAATTCGATTAATATTTTCTAACCCTAGCGCTGATTGTGGACTACTCTTTGAATTATTGAAAGCTTACTTTCATATCGGTATTCGATCAAATTCTTAAAATCTTAGGATTTTTTGTTTCAAAAGATATAATGGTTTGTTTATGAAAATTTTTTGTCAAAATAATTATGCCGACCAGTGTAAATTGCTAAAATCGCAACACGGCACGCAACGCCAAAAAGCAGTCTTAGCCTTTGAACTGTCAGTTCAAGCCAACAGCTTTCTTTCCATGCCATAACTGCTTGGGAATTTCAAAGCAACTTGAGTGCAAAAACCGATGGCGTTTCCCCACACAACCCTTTCCCTAAAAAACGAAACTGTGAAAGCGGACTAAGCGTTATTCTCACAATTGTGCTTGCTTTCTCTCTCAGTTTCTTTGCCTCACTCCCCACACCTACAAACACCAAACTGAGAACGAATTTAGGTCGATTTGGAAAGCAAAATTCTTGAAAATTTAAGAACGAATTGATTTTTTACAAGAGCTCTCTTACTTAAATTACTTGCACTGCTTTTTGCCTGGGTCTAAAGACTTTCAAAACTTTCCGCTACGAAACACAATTCCGAAAAAATTATAACCCTTGGTATTTTGGTTTTTGGTTATACCAAATCTAACCACTTAACTGTTTCAATTGATCTAACAGTTAAAATGGATCAAATGGTTCCATCAGAAGCCACTTTAAAATCCCATCCCATCTCTGGGTTAAAATCTAGATGCGCTACTTGCTGTGTACCAAAAACGCGTGGCATTCGTTTGTTAGCAGCGGCTAGACCCGCGTTACCCCTTCATCTAAACAAAATCGCAAGCCAGTTTCGAGGGGTGTGTGCATTACCCTCGTTCAGGTTTATCAAGTGCCCGGAATCTTTTTAACAAGTTGCCGTTTTCCCTGATTTTCAAAAACTGATAACACTCAATTCACAGCAGATCGACTTTGAGCTATAAATTTCGCGAGATAATCGAAATATAATTATAAAAAACTGCAATTTCTATACAATAAATATAAATAATTTATTTTTATACGTTTGGCCGTTAGCTTTGAACTTGAATTGGACTTTTTTGTGTGGGCTGGCAATGCTGTTGGCAAAAGCTTTCAGTAAAAGCTCATTTGTTATTGTTTACTACGGTACGTACAGGCTATAGGGAACCTCTAACCACAAGCCCAGCACATAATTAGCAGCAATTCTAATTGAAATTCAAATTTCAAATGCATTTTTCTCACAACACTCGAAGCGTGGCCAACTCGAAGCTAATGAATGGAACTCATCGAGGTGTCAAAGTAAGCCAGCTGTTGACGCTGTGATTTGATAAGGCACAGAGGAGTTGGTTTTTGCAACGACATTAAATTGCGTAAATCAATGGAAGCCTCCTGCGCGTCTAAAAACAAACGACTTTGAAATGTCCCGGCCACACTTCAAGTAAAGATAATGGCAGTCACTCAAAAGCAGCTGTCAATTGGCCAATCTATGTGTGTCAGCATGGCTTATCGTGTGCTCTTTGGGCCAAGTTGTTGGTGTTTTTTTTTTCTTTCGGCCGTCTCGAGAGACAAAAAGTAAAACCAGCAGAGCGAGTTTTTTTTCCATCTATCGTTGATTTGTGATCTGGCGATATTTTATGAACTTGGCCTGGAGCTGGATGTCAACATAAGCGCCTGCCTTGGTGGGGCGCCAGGCGCCCGGCCTACCTTGCCAATTTGAATATTGTGTATTTGGAATCGTGTAATTTATGCTCTGACGGAAGATTTCTGAGGTAATCGAAATTAATGCAAAATAATTTGCAGTTCAAATCTAAATTAAGATGCGAGGGCAGGTTGACAAGTCATTAACCGACTCATCAAACGGCCCTCGCTTATATGCGGCCCAGCCCCTTCTTCCCCAATTGGCTGGAGATTGATTTGTGTTTATTTAGTCAAAGCAGGAACATAAGCAAATATGTGAGATTTATGTTTTTGCCATATACGACCCCTTCAGCCAAGCCGGCTCTAATTGTTCAAAGAAAGTATCTGTAGCTAGAGCTGTGTCTGTATCTCTGAGTATGTGTGTGTGTTTGTTGCTCATTAGTCGCCGGTACTAAACTGGATTCTGTTTGCTCGCTTTAGACTGCCTGTCGGATCAGCTGGCAAACGCATTTTGATTTCGCGTGTGTTTTAAATTTATTTCAGGTCTTATTGTTAGTTTGCCTTTATTTTGTTTACATTGCCAGAAATTTGCATACGAACTTTGACGATGTGAATTTATGGCCAGCTGGAACTGCAACTGCAGCAGCTTCCTGTCTGTGGTCATGTTTTTGCAGGCGCCATTCCAGATCAGTTACGTTCTCAATTATTTAGAATCGCTTAACATTGTCCAGCTAATTGTATAATTATATTTAACTTGACACCAAACAATTTGCACTAATAAACCTACCCCAAAAAAATAAAGCAAAATGAACTGTGAGTCTGTGAGTAATTCTGATGACAATGCTGGAAAAGAGGTCAGACGGCGATTTATTATTCTAAGGATCACACTCAACTCACTACAGTTATCTTTTAATCTCGCTTTTAAGGGACTTAATGATGATTCTGAAATCGGTCCGGAGAATGTAGTACATTCCAGAGTTGGCATTTCGCAAGTGTCTCATAAAATCGAACTCCGCTGTTCCGTAGAGATGCGCGTTTCAAATGGAAAAGGTTCAGTTCTTGATCAGTTTTCGCTATCGAGGAATCGTCGTGAATTGATGCCACAAACTGAGAGACAGGTAATATTTTTTCGAACCAAAATCGAACATGGTCTCGATAGTTTGTAAGAGAAAATTTCTACGTAGTCGGAAACGGATCTGTTTTCGAGGTAGATTGTCGGTTGGGTAGATTCAAACAATTTTCATTTCATTTCATTTTATTCATTTTATAGTTTAACAATGTTCTGTCTAACTTTATGGGGGCCTACTTAGGAACGACAACAAATTATTTTTAATTAATAATAATAATAATAATGGTTTGCTTTATTGCCCAGTAATATTAACAGTTTGCTTAAGGCTGAAAAATTTTTTTAGGGTGGCTGCGGGGCTGGCGCGTGTCTCCGTTTAGAAACAAAGTCGCGTGATTGTCGCGTTTGATTTTGAATGATGTTTGTCTAGAGTATGCTGTTTCGGTGTGACGGGGACGTGGCTGGGTTGTCTGGAGTGGCTATTTATTTTGTTTATAAATAATAAAATAGCTAGAGTTCAGTGGTAGTCAGTGATTAGATATCATCTTTACATCTGAAAAAGTATTACAATCTGTTTTACAATTTACATTTTTCGAGAACTTAATTTAGAATTACCCAAGGAAAAGGCAGGAAAAAACCTTGGCAAGAAACTTTAAATTAGACTTAGAGCTAAACTTTGGCTAGTTCTTCCTAACACTAATTATATTAGTGGTGAAGTACCTACCAGCACTCATTAGTGCGTCATTAAAATTTTCTTGGTGTTGAATTTACTTTTGGCACGAGAGATGAAGTCATCTATCGATTTGATATTTGCATCAGAATGTAACCGTTCAGTGGAATAATAAAAGGGCAGGTTCAGGATCATTTTCAATATCTTATTTTGTGCCGTTTGCAGTTTTTTCACATGAGTCTTTGCGCATTCACCCCATATTTCTGATCCATATAAGATAGTGGGTAAGAAAACTAACTTGTAGACTAGAAGTTTGTTGTCAATGGATAGTTTTGAGTTGCGGTTTATGAACGGATATAAGGTTCTGATCATCTTGTTAACTTTGTCAACAGTCTTACTAATGTGATCGCTAAAAATTAGTTTTTTGTCAAGGTTTAAGCCAAGATATCTGACTGAGCTTTCCCATTTTATTTTGGTGTTGTTTAGTGTTATCTCGCTTTTTGGTAAAAACTTTGGGTGTCGTTTTTTGGTGAAAAATATAGCTTTCGTTTTTGTGGCATTTAGTTTGATTTTCCATCGCTCGAAGTATCTTGATAGAGAGGTCAATGAACACTGCAGTTCGTGTTGAATGTCTATGTAAGAACTACCAGAACAGTAAAGAGCCGTGTCATCGGCAAAGATAAGCGAGTTGCAACTATCGAAAAGGGGGATGTCATAGGTATAAATATTATAGAGAGTGGGTCCAAGCACCGACCCCTGCGGCACACCTGCGTATAATGGCTTTTTCGTGGAATCTGTGCCATTTAAGCAGACATAGAAGTATCTTCCCGATAGAAAACTTTGGACTAGTTTGGTTAAGTACGTTGGGGTATTGCAAGAAATTAGCTTGTGGATTAAGCCGTTGTGCCACACAGTGTCGAAAGCGGCTTCTACGTCTAGCGTCAGCATGCCAACTGATTGTTTTTGATTAAGGCTTTGTTTGATAAAGTTGGTGGCTATGTCAAGAGGATGAATGCAATTTAGGAAAGCACGGAATCCATATTGCACATCGGGTAGAATACAATTGTCTTCCAAATGGTTATTTAGTCTGATTTTAATTAGTCGCTCTAATATTTTTGAAAACTCACATAATAGACTGATTGGTCGGTAACTTTCAGGTGAGTCAGGAGGTTTGCCGGGTTTTGCATTGGGTATTATTTTTGCTGTTTTCCATGCTAAAGGAAAATAGCCAATCTTTAGGCAGTGGTTGAAAATAAGGGTTAAGAAGGTAAGTGCACTCTTTGACAAGTTTTTGATACATAAATTTGGTATTAGGTCAATACCTGGTGATTTCTTGTTCTTAAGAGTTTTAATAATAGATTCTACTTCACTTAATGCAATTTCGGGAGCGGAAGTTTGATTATCTTGCGCACTTAGTTTTCGCATTGAATTTTGTACCATTTCTGAAGTTGGCCCATCTGAATAAGATTCAGTTAGGCGATGCTTTCGTTCGAAAATGTCGGCAAGTATATTCGCCTTTTCAGAATTTGTAGAGTAACATGTATTACTATGAGTAAAACTTGGAATGAATTGTTTTTTATTTATTATAGCTTATTATAGCTTAGACAAAGGTAACGGAAGGGTTCGTGATGAGCGTAGTTCGTCAGGCAAGGCTGAAGGTAAGTTAGATAAAAATTTCTAGTAGCGCGTTGTGGAAGAGCTAGATAACAAAGCGATAGAGTCAATTTCCCCGGATAAGAGTTTATGAATAAAAAGTACACTATGGCATGTACGGCGGTTCTGAAGAGAAGGCAGGTCGATAAGGCGTAATCTATCCTCATACGGGGGAAGATGGAGGGAAGGATCCCAATTTAAGCCTCGGAGAGCGAAAATTAAGAACTGTTTTTGAACCGATTCTAGTTGATCTTGATATTTTTGATAGTACGGAGACCAGACACACGACCCATATTCAAGAATTGGTCTCACAAGGGAGACATATAGTTGCTTAGTGACGTGGGGTCATTAAATTCCTTGGACCATCTTTTAACAAAACCGAGAACTCCCCTTGCCTTGTTTGCAATGATCGCTATATGACTATTAAAACATAGCTTGGGAACAAATTGAATACCCAAATCATCTACTTTATAGATGCGTTCCAGGGGATGGTATCAATCGTATAATCAAACTCGTAAGTTGATTTCGACTAAAAGTCATACATTTACACTTGCTGAGATTAAGAGGAAGGCTCGGCCCGGCGTGAAGAGAGTTTAAATCGGATTGAAGCAGGAGAGGGACGCAGGGTCATTATAACGAAAGCAAGTTTGAGGTCATCGGCATATCATCAATGCATGCTATATGGATATAGTCATCCGATTTTGATCATACTTTGTAGAATCGTGTACAACTATATAAAAAGTGTATGTCAATAAACTGTAAGGACGTTTTCATTAAAAACAAAAAAAGTTTTTCTCACTAGAACTATTTTCGACCGATCGTTCCTATGCGCAGCTATATGCTATAGTCATCCGTTTCGACCATACTTTGTAGAATTGTGTAAAAGTGTATAAAATAAGAGTATGCCAATGATAAGGACGTTTTCATTAAAAACAAAAAAGTTTTTCTCACAAAAACTAGTTTTTCGACCGATCGTTCCTATGGGAGCTATATGCTATAGTCATCCGATTTCGACCAAACTTAGTGAAATCTGGGCAAGGATAGTAAACTAAGAAATACGTACTTTGGAGGCGTTTCCATTAAAAACAAAAAAGTTTTTCTCACTAAAACTAGTTTTTTGACCGATCGTTCCTATGGCAGCTATATGCTATAGTCATCCGATCCGGCCGGTTCCGACAAATGTGCAGCGTATATGTACCAAAAGATTTCGTGCAAAGTTTGGTGAGGATAGCTTTAAAACTGACGGAGGAGATAGCATAGAAACAGACAGACGGACGGACGGACAGACGGACAAGGCTAAATCAACTCAGCTCGTCATGCTGATCAAGAGTATATATACTTTATGTGGTCGGAGATGCCTCCTTCTATGCGTTACAAACATCCGGACAATTTTATAATACCATCTGCAAGGGTATAAAAAGGTTAACTAGTAAGGGCCCCAAATGACTACCTTGGGGAATCCCTGATTGAACCCTAATGGACCTGGATAGAATTTGATTAAAACGAACGCGTTGAAAACGATTGCTTAAATACGCCTTGGTCCAGTTGAGAAGGATTGGAGGGAAGCCGAGCAAACCCAATTTATGTACTAAAGACACATGATTGACTGAGTCAAAAGCTTTGCTGAAATCAGTATAAACTACGTCGATCTGCTGCTTATTGACAAATCCTTTGTTAACAAGGGAAGTAAACTCAAGTAAATTCGTAGATATAGAGCGCTTCTTCATGAAAACATGTTGAGATTTGAATATTAACGAGCGACAATAATGCTGTAATTGGGAGGTCATGATCTTTTCAAAGATCTTAGGAATGTCCGATAGTTTTGAAACACACCTGTAGTTCGAGACTATTGACTTTGGTCCTTTTTTATGAATCGGAATAATCAAAGATTCCTTCCAAAGACTAGGGAAATCACCAAGTTGACCAAGCGGCACGCATAAGGAGTCGGCACAATATTTCAACACACAGCTGGGAACTTTGTCAGGACCAGGACTGAAAGATGACTTGATTGAACGCAAGCTGGATAACACGACATCGGTTTCTACTATCGGGCATACAATGTTGTTGGAGCTAGTCACTGGATAAGGATAATTAGAGACAAAGTTATTAGACGATGCGGAGTAGCATCGTTGAAAAAATGTTGCGAATAGATTGGAAATATCAGAGTTGTTATCTGCTGTTATATTATCTAACGAAAGGGAGGACAGAAACTGAGAGGATCTTCTTTTAGCATTAACAAAATTTGCAGTTTTTACTGGCTCGAGGTCTTGCTATGTTATTGACATAACTTTAAACAGAGGCACACAACACAACAAAGAAGGCATCAGGTTGATCGGACGACGTTTCATGAGGGACCAACCTCACTCATCAGCGATCTTGAGCCTAAAATGTCTGTCCAAACAGCAGTCTCTCCATGCCCGCGACGGCAAAACTGTTTGGGAATTCCAAAGGCAGCCTAAGACAGCCATTCCCCTTTGTAAGTGTGTGGCCTCCGTGGGCAACCAACGGCCGCCACTCTGGAGCAAAAGACCAAAAATGTTTGTATATACAAACAGGAGTTTTTTTTGTTGTTTTAAATGAAACTATTTCTATTAAGTTTCGAAAAACAACGCCGTGCCAAGCGTTTTAGTACTTTTATGACTGTTTAAACAAAATTGTAGAACATCTTTGGGTCATCCTGAAAGCTCAACTTACACCTGACCAAGTAGTCTTTATAACATTCAGAGTTTAAAACAAATTCATTTTTCTTAAGACCTGTTCTCAGATAACATGAATTTTATTTTCGTCACATCGCTTCGTATGAATAAGACAGTTGTTCAAAAGCTTTTAGCTTTCACATCTGTAAAATGGTGTTCGATTCATATGAAGTAGTGTGAAGAAAATAATTTTTAGCTGATCTGAGAATAGGCCTCAAGCAACATTATGAAAAGGGAGAAAAGGCAGGAAGAGACGACCGAAACTAAGATGGGACGACCAGGTTCGTCAAGACATTGCCAAGCTTTGTGTGAACAACTGGAGCCAGCTAGCATAAAACAGTGACGACTCACAGGCATTAATAACAGTACTCAATAAAGTACTCAAATTTCACAGTTTCTCCACTCAATACACTCATCCACAGTACTTTTATACATAGGTTTTACTCAACGATATCTTATTTTCGTAAATGTGCGATTCACAAGCGGTCGGCACGGCCCTATCCCGTGGGATAGGATTTTTCTCAGTCGGCGTCGCTGCCACTCATGCACAGTATAAACCAGGGCGCACTCGCGTAAAAATGCTCACTGCAACCAGTATAAACGTTACGTGTTGACTTCGGCCAAAGGTCTTACTGGCTACGCTCTTCCTACGAAATTAAAGCACAGCGCTAGTGCTGCCGCATTGTCATGTTGTAGCTAAATCTAGACGTTTTTAGCGTTAGATAGCTGTTTTTTTAGTTATAGCTAGTTATTATGCATATAAGAAAAATGTTAGCTTTTTTTTTGGTCATATCCGGGGGTGTCCTGGAAATCTCTAGAGATTTTGGCTTCGGTTGGTTTGCAAAACGCTCGAAAAATCCGTCGGTGTCCCAGAACTTGGAGAGATTTCATTTTCTTATTAAAAAGTCTAGTTAGAAGGTGTGTGTATAAGATTATGGTCCAACTACAAAAACAGGGCTGCGTCGCTCGCAAATAATTGATAACAAATTTTGTTCATAGCTGTATTGATGGTTTCAGACTTGCCAGCCCTGTTTGTGTCTTTGCTAAGTTTGCGTAAGTTAGCGAAGTTGCATTGGTTGGTTTGTGTATTGGCTAGAGGTTTGAAAGCAACCGAAAGAGATTTCTAGGACACCGAGAATTGGTTTTGGGTTGGAATTTGGTTGGAAGAGATTTGTGGGACACCTCCGATCTTGTTACTTATGAAAGAGAACTTTGCCAGCAACGCAATGCAGAGGGACAGAAAGTCAAATCACTTGCTCGACAGCAGTCAACGATGCAAGACTGCGCTGCGGAACATTTTCTCTCTCTCATTTTTCACACACACAAATGCAATGTTGGCATGTCAATGTAATGGTGCGGACCACTGATCTATACATAAATGTATGTAGCTATAAAAGTGAATGTATGATTGTCCCTTATGGGCGTCCAAAAACCAAAAACCGCGAAATATGCCAATTTTGGATTTGAGCCCCGATTATTATGAAGACTTGATACACGGCAATTGTAGACGGGTAAATAGGAGATATACACCAAACGGTAAAAAAAAAGTCACGAAATTTGAAAATCGAACGGTTCAAAATGTTTATATTGACTTGGAGCCAGCAATAGCTTGAATGTAATCGCTCTCAATAGAATCATAAGGACCCGGGCGAAAGTGACTGCATGGTGCGCTGTTCACGATGGAGGAGTCATCGGGCCATTTTTTTCGAGAACGCCGCTGGTCAAACGACAACAGTGGACGGTGCGCGTTATAGGGTCATGTTAACCGGGTTTTTTCTGCCGCAATTGGACGAATTAGGACTGGAGGACATGTGGTTCCAACAGGACGGAGCAACGGCACACACTGCGCGAGCCACCACCGACATTTGAAGCGGCGTTCCCGGTCGCCTCATCTCTCGTTTTGGCGATTTGCACTGGCCTGCAGTCGACTTTTTGTGGGTTTTTTGGAATCCCGTGTTTACGTAACCAAGCCCGAGACCTTGGAAGCCCTCAAGGACAACATTCGACACGAGTGCGAGAATCTGCAGCCCGAAGTTCTTGCCGAAGTGATGAAAAATGCCATAAAACGAGCCCGTATGGCAATCAATTGTAACGGCGCCCATTTGGCCGATATCATCTTCTCGAAATGACCAATAAAATTCTAAAGGTTCAAATAAATATAATCAAAAAACAGAATATACGTTTTTTATTTAGAAAAAAAAATGAAAGCCAAACAATATCGGATGACTTCTTTTGGCCCACCTATTACACCAGCTTATTACACCAGCTTTCCAAAATTTCGACCTTACAAAATTACAAATTTCAACTTGGTAAACCTAGTCTGTAATAAGTATATACTTAATTGGACTCTTGTATCGGTCCAGCACCATCAAGTATAGAGCACGCTCCAGCTGACATTATATATTGGATATAGAAGTCAAATGCTGTAAAACGAGCACAAAAAAATTAATCAAAAGAAACTATTTAAAAACAAAACGTTGCTAACAGCTCGAGGCTGATCTAGCAAATGAAATGCTAAAGTGAGTTCTTATCAGTCAATAAAAATAAAGGCCTACTTTGACCATAAAATTTAAAAATATGGATTAAAGGCCTACTATTGCACCCCAATCTAACCAACATAATACTATTTTCTATTACTTGAAGTTTTTATACCCGTTACTCGTAGAGTAACAAGTAAGAGAGCTGCAGTCGAGTGCCCCGACTACAAAATACACAGTTCCCTTGATTTCGTGTGTTTTCCTTTACATACACACACACTCACACATACACACACTCCAACATACACACAAACGCATGGCATGCGGCCGCGCGCGATAACTGACAAT
>JAEIFV010001607.1:0-32598 GCA_018904265.1 Lordiphosa collinella | reverse complement strand
GAGACAAGACCCTAACACATCCCCTCCCCCTTTCACTTGAAAAGTGTATTATAATTTTGCCCAGAAGTTCAGAACGCATAAAAGGAATCATCTCCGTATTCTTTATCAGCATGACGAGCTGAGTCAATTGAGCTTTGTCCGGTACAGAGTATATTAGAGTCCGGATTGACCGACTTTATCACTTGCTTTAAGAGCGAAGATCTTTTATTGTCTTTGCTACCGATTTTTGGCTACGCTTTTGACTTTGCAAAGTCAGCAGCCTTGTTATGTGCAAGACAGCCATAGCAGCAGCTGGGCTGTGAGTTAGTAGGTGGTGGTGGTGGCTTAGCGGTGACCAGAACAGTGACTAGTTGAGCTACCGAATAGTTTATGTAAAAGGTGATTTTTTAAGAGCTATAGGAAAGTTTAAAAAAAAAAAAGCACAGAAAATTCAGAAAAATGCATGACATCTTTATTTGAATCGATAGTACGGTCCATATAATTTAAAGTTTGAAGATTATTTCATGCAAATGTTGACCGTGACTGCGCCTCAAATGGTCCATCCGCTTAGTCCAATTTTGGCATACTCTTTCCAACATTTCGGCCGGTATCTCACGAATAAATGCTTCAATGTTGTCTTCCAATGCGTCAATTGAAGCGGGCTTGTCTGTATAGACATGAGTTTTAACATAGCCCCACAAAAAATAGTCTAAAGGCGTTAAATCGTACGATCTAGGCGGCCAATTGACCGGTCCCGAACGTGAAATAAAATGTTCACCGAACTCACCTCTCAATGAGTCCATTGTTGCGCGTGCTATGTGGCATGTGGCACCGTCTTGTTGAAACCACTTGTCATGCAAGCCAAGCTCTTGCATTTTGGGCAAAAAAAAGTTGGATATCATCTCACGGTAGCGCTCACCATTCACAGTTACGTTACGATTCGCATCATCTTTGAAGAAGTACGGTCCAATGATGCCACCAGCCCATAAACCGAACCAAACTGTGACTTTTTCTGGATGCATTGGTAGCTCTTGCAATGCTTCTCGCTGATATTCACTCCAAAATCGACAATTCTGCTTATTTACGTACCCATTGAGCCAAAAATGAGCTTCGTCGCTGAACACAATTTTTCGGTAAAAAATGGATCTTCGGCCAACTTTCCAAGTGCCCATTCACCAAAAATTCTACGTTGCGGTAGGTCGTTCGGCTTCAATTCTTGCACCAACTGTTTGGAGAGGCTTCACACCTAAATCTTACCGCAAAATTTTCCACGTTGTTGAGTAACAGAGGCCCAATCGCTGCGAACGGCGACGAATCGATAATTGATGGCCGATACAGCTGCGATATTTTCTTCAGTTCGCACTCTACGTAAGCGTGTTGGTGGTTTAATGTCCAACAATGTAAATTTGGTGCGAAATTTAGTCACAATAGCCCGAATAGCCGCTTCAGTGGGTCGATTAAACTGACCATAAAATGGAAGAAGCGCGCGATGAACTTTCTTAAAAGAGCACGCATTTTGATAATAAAATTCAATAATTTGCAAGCGTTGTTCGTTTGTAAGACGATTCATGGTTAAATTATAGACCAAACTGAAGATGTTTGACAGTGAAACAAAACACGAAACGTGCGTGAGCTGTTTAAACCAGTGTTGCCAAAAAGATAATAAGATAACGGAGGCCACACACTTACAAAGGTGAAGCTGTCTTTTTGGTGTTTTGCGCGCAAAGCTGCCTTTGGAATTCCCAAACAGTTTTGCCGTCGCGGGCATGGAGAGACTGCTGTTTGGACAGACATTTCAGGCTCAAGATCGCTGATGAGTGAGGTTGGTCCCTCATGAAACGTCGTCCGATCAACCTGATGCCTCCTTTGTTGTGTTGTGTGCCTCTGCTTAAAGTTATGTCAATAACATAGCAAGACCTCGAGCCAGTAAAAACTGCAAGTTAAGAGTATAAAGGTCGTTAACAGTCATAAATGTAAAAAGATAATAGCTAAAAAATCACCCTTTATTTACTCGATACTCGGAACTGTACACTCTGTACTCGAAAATAAGAACTCGTTACTCAGTACTCGTTTAGAAGTACTCAGTGCTCGATACTCAGTATTCGATTCTAAGTACTCGATTCTAAGTATTCAATACTAAGTATTCACTATTAAGTATTCACTACTAAGTATACCTATCGGTACCTATAATTACCTTAAAGTACCTAGAAGAATTTCTCTTGAGTTCAAAGGTGGTTCTAAACAGCGGTGATGTCTGTGATGATTGGAGTGTCCTAATCACTGCCTTGGCTCCTTCGTCATGCTGCTGAATGGCAGATAGCTCATAAAGCGCCCTGATACTCTCAATGGAGTCCCTAATGGGCTGGTGGATGGATCTTCGTTTGCCATCTTCAAGCATCTCGACTAGCTTCGAAATTTCGCATCCCAGTTCACGCAGCGCTGTGCAGCTTTGCAGTATAGTACTTGATTCCGGTGGGTCGGCTTGCGTTTCTTCAATTGGCGATACTGCCATTCTACTTCTTCTTGCGAACGGATCAAAACTCTCTCCTTCTATTTGGGGTGTTTTTTAACTGATGATGTAGTTGGGTCCCTACTCATAAGTCGTTATTCTTGATCGTTGCATAGTTGCGTTATGATCCCATGGTTGTCTATGCGAGCAGAGAGGCCATGCAATGGTTGACACTCGCATTTATGGAGACGAGTGTGCAGAGCCGGGTACGTTAATCAGGAATGCTACATCTGAACCTATGCTGCCAGAGATTTGCTAGAAATTTGCCAAGCTTTAAGGGGGTCTTCTCATTCAAAACCCGTTTTTTGGACCCTTTTTAAAAAAATTCTTATTTGAAAACGCAAAGAATAATTGAAAACTTTTTTTATTTATTGTATTACAAAAGGTTCAAAGTAAATAAAAAAATTTTTTTTTGCCTCGATACGAGGGCTGTTCAAAAAGTAATGAGACTTCAAAGTTGGTGGTGAAAAAAAAAGGTGTCGTCACGGCGGCCACGATTCCGGGTCTCCGGAGCGTCCGAAATGAAAAAAAAACGGGGTTATAATCAGTATAGATGTAATTCTCGGCTGAACCTCAAACTTAATTTTGTGATTTTTTTTTGACAAAATGGCGGCCATTCAAAAAAAAATTTCAATTTCGGGCTTTTTTTTGTAGTTTAGGGTAAAAAAAAAAATAGTAAAAAATTTTTTTAAAATTATGGTCGAGGTTCAGCCGAGAATGGTGACAATTCTGCGTCGATTCCATTTTGTTTCATGAAAATCGGTTCAGTTGAACTGGAGATATCATGGCCGCCAGTTCGAAAAACGTGGTTTCGAGATAAACGCGTTTAAAGTTTGAATAAATTTTTGGAAAAAAAAAAAAAAAAAATGTTTAAATGCAGTTTTAAAGAGCTGACAATTCTCCGTCGAATTCACTTTGTTTCATCAAAATCGGTCCGGTAGAACCGGAGAAAACTTAACGCATAGGTCAAAATACGAGGGTTTAAAAAAAAGTTGCTCAATGAGAAGACCCCCTTAAGTTTGCAGTTGCTTGGGAATTTAGGTCACATTGGGTCACTAAAAGGACTATATCTCCTAAGCTAATTCGAGTTTTCGAAAATCCTTTTGGGGGGATATTTTTGAATATCCAAGCTATAAATAAATGCAAAAAAAAAAGTCGAAAAAAAAAGTTGCTCAATGAGAAGACCCCCTTAACGGAACGGGGGCGGTAATAGCATTATTAGCCCTGCAGGGGATACTTAGCTGGAAATAGTTGCTCTTCCTTATGACGCTGATGTCACTTAGGCATAGAAGAAACGAGACGGTGCTCGCTCTGGTTAAAGAAGGCATCGAGCAGGTGACTTTTGAAATAAGTAAAGCAAGTGCAAAACGATTCAATAAGAAACAGCGTAGAGATACTGGCAACAACTCGCATAATTGGCAGTTGTCGGAATGCCATAAGATGTGGGATATCGGAAAATTATGTGGAAGGATAAGCTGAGCCTCCAAGTGCTACGTCTCCAGCACAGGAACTGTAAATTGTATTTGACTCCAGACTTTTCCTTATCATTCGGGGCAGCAAATAAACTTATGGTTGGAAAAATTACTCCTCCTTTGAGGCTTAGCAAGATGCCACCCAATTGTGTTGGTTACTTTGTAAGAAGAAAGGTGCTGCTCGGCCCAGAGGCCCAGAGTCATTGAGCGGAACAAGTGACAGGGTGAAGACAGCTCAGTTGAGGCGAAAGGCAATGCTTATGATAATTTGTTCACTTTTAAGACATCCAAACCCAAACTTTTAGATTGATTCTGATTGAGTATCAGCCACATTTTGCTTGGTATTCCTGAACATTCCATCAGTTGCTATTGGCCTGAACCACAGTGCCTGGGTTAGCTGCCGGTGCTAATGTGTTTCTTCTTCTCTCAGCCTGCTCCTCTGTCAACTGCTGCACTTGCTTCTTTGTGGCTCAAGTTGTTTGTTTTTGTCATTTTTATGCTGAAAGTCCGAAGGGATATGCATTTTTAGTAGCCAGCTTTTCGGGGGGCATACCCACACACACACACACACACACACACAATTTGTATTTGTGCATTTTCGAGGCAAAAATTAATGTTTAATCAACAAAGTGGCAATGTCCCGTCGACTGTGGCAGCAGCGGCCCCGTCCAAACTAGCGAAATTGCATCAAAGAAATGAAAATATTTGCCATGCGTGGAGAAAAAAAAACAAATTGTAAAAATGTAAACAGCAAATTAAAATCGAAACGAGGCCCGTACCTGCCAGGAGGGGGGGAGTGGGGTTGGATTTCCGCTAATTGAAAGCCGCTGCCTTTGCGTTTTGCTGGCAAAGACAAATATTGCAGCCGGCCGCAGCTTTATGCATATTTAAAATCAATTAAGTCAATAAATAATAAAGACGAACTTGCTGCAATTTAATGCAAATGCGACGTAAAACGTGGAATGGGGACCAAAGCGACGGTTGGCTGGTCAAGAAGTCAAGACACGCTTCGAGTGGCCACTCCAAATGGCAACAACACGACTCGTTGAGCTGCAAAAAAATCAACAACAACGAAATGCGGCAGGGGTCGCTGGAGCACGCCAGTTCCCAGTTCCATGCACTCGGCCACAAAATATGCGCATTCTGCCGGCCAGGCCAGGCGAGTGAACGAGCCAAGCGAAATCAAACGACCTAAACGGCAAAGGCAACTGGGAGGGGGGCGGGGGAGGGGCCAAAAGAAGTGCGATAAATGACGAAAATAAAAACAAAATCTAACAAAGAAATCCCTCTGGCACATGCATGTGAAAGTGGCACAAAAAACCCGACTTCATAACCAGGCAATCAACCAGCCAAGCCAGCCAAAAAGTATGCAACAAAAGATGCCAGCACACACACACACACACACACACACGGACAGGGGCAGGACTTCTCCCTGCCTCCTCCTCTGTGTCGGTGTGTGTGTGTGTGTGCATCTTTTTGCTTTCGTTTTAGAAAACTCCAACTCGCACGACATTTCCCCCCCTTCCCCCACTCCGAAACCCCCCCTCGACAAAAAGAAACTGCAACGAAGCAAGGACGAATTTTTGGGCAATTTTTTTGTCCATCATGTGTTCTCGTGTCGGTGTGGCTTTGTTTTCCACTCAACACTTGTTCCTTTTGCCGCACACGATACGCCACGCCACGAGTCCTTCGGCTTGCTTGTTTTTCTGCACTCTGTGTCTGTGTGTGTGTGTGTGTGCGGCGGAGTGCCGCGGAGTTGGCCCACATTTCGTATGCCCTCAAGCCAAGTTAATTGTACTCTTGTCCATTTTGGTTATGTCAATTCAATACTCATTAAGGGTCTTCGCCTTCTTCTTTGTGGGGGAGATGCTAAAAACCAATGTGCCACATAAAGACAGCCAGCTTGCACTTCTTACCGCTAACACGTAACGCTCAACAGGCGCAACTGGGATTGCGATTATATCAAAGTTAAAGTAATGTTTCGTTGCGGATTGTGTTGGCATTTTGCCTACTTTGCCACATCAAATGGCAGCTCAGCAGCTCAGAAGCTAACGCACAGTCTGGGTGCGGCAGTTAGAGACGAGCAATGTAAATATAGAAGCAGCTTTACACACAATCTGCTAATTTTTACTTACAAACTTCACAGAAACAGCATCCTCAGACCCAGGCCCGGACTTCTGTACAACATGAGAAAAAATCTTGACTATTAAAAGCCGCAAGAAGAACTTTTAATAAATGATTTAAGCTACGCGCGTTCATTCAAATCGACAGCCGAAGCGCGCGTCAAAACTCCATCGATGACACACAGCTGTGCAGCTTATCGATTACTCCGATCGAGACTGCGGGCAGCCGGCTACAAAAAGAACGATTGGTTCGCCTGACACCTCTCTTACCTTGGAGTAGCAGATCTACCTAAAACAACTTTGAAATTAATTGAATTACTTGTTAAGATTAGTACGCAATTTGGATGAAAATTCTTTCCTTTTACGAAAATGAACCCATACAAATCTGGTGCTGAAAAGCGCAAAGAGCGTGCAAAACGCGAGAAAATAAATTAAGAAGAGCAAAAAAAGTTCTATTTGAAGATGCAATCACCAGCGGATGATTCTCCACAGCAAAGTATTCTGCCTGAAAACAATGACAAACCACCAGGCAAGTTAATGTCCTGATGAACAAATCCTAAATTCTCCAGAAAAAAGCAATGAAGAACATGCCTCGGAAGCCTATAAATCGTTTCCGCAAGTTCAGGTACAATCCAATTGAACAGAGCAACTGAACAATTTTTATATTGGCACACTGAAAGATAAGTTTTTGAATCCTCAACTGACTGAAGATGCCATTCCTCGTGGCCATGGAAAAATGACAACAAAATTTTCTCGAGATCGATTGAATGAGCGCTTCACGATTTCCGTCTGTCCGTCTAATTCTGTGCTATCTCCTCGGTCAGTTTTAAACATAGCTCGCAAAAAACTGTTTACCATTTTTTCAATGCGACCCGCCTCAGTGAAAAACAGAATCAAACGCAGCACAAACTGTCTCTCATTGAGCGGAACACTTTTTCTAGCACGTCTTGTGTTCGGTTGAGCAAAACAAACGAGTCGGTCATCCGACAACCTCCGACAGCAACTGTTTTGAGCAAGCGCTCACTAAACAACTGTCTTCAAATGAGCAGAACACAATAAGTGTCAGCAAAAAGTGTTTTTATACTCTTGCAGAGGGTATGATAAAATTGTGCGGATGTTTGTAACGCATTGAAGGAAGCATCTCCGACCACATAAAGCATATATATTCTTGATCAGCAGGACGAGCTGAGTTGATTTAGCCTTGTCCGTCTGTCCGTCAGTCTGTTTCTATGCTATCTCCTCCGTCAGTTTTAAAGCTATCATCACCAAACTTTGTACGAAGTCTTTTGGTGCAAATACGCTGCACATTTGTCGGAACCGGCCGGATCGGATGTCTATAGCATATAGCAGTCATAGTAACGATCGGTCGAAAAACTATTCTTAGTGAGAAAAACTATATTGTTTTTAACGGAAACGCTTCTAAAGTACTTATTTCTTAGTTAACTATCATTTCCCATGATTTCACTTAGTTTGGTTGAAATCGGATGGCTATAGCATAGAGCTCCCATAGGAACGATCGGTCGAAAAACTAGTTCGAGTGAGGAAAACTTTTTTGTTTTTAATGAAAACGTCCTTTTTATTGGCATATTCTTATTTTATATACTTTAACACATTTCTACAAAGTTTTATCAAAATCGGACGACTATAGCATATAGCTGCAGTATGAATTATCGGTCGAAAAAGAAGTTCTATTGAGAAAACTTTTTTGTTTTAAATGGGATCGTCTCCAAATTTCATAATTAACAGTGTATTATGCTTTTCCATGATTTCACCAAGTCAGCCATCTTTTTTTATTTTTTTTTTATATTGTTTATTTGGAATAATTAATAACAAATGACTTATATACTAAAATAAACAAAAGTGTATATAGTTTATGATATGGACGCTGTCTCTAGTCGAGCTCTCTAGTCCTTAGCTTTCATTTTACTTTAGGTTTTCATTTTATGAAATATATGACGTTAGTTGACTTACTGGCTATGACTATAAGTATTTTAGGAATGTGCTTGCAGAGAAAAATTTGGAAAAAACAATGCATTTATAATTAATTATAAATAAAATAACCTAAATCTAATAGTGGGGGTTAGGGGAAGGGGTGGGAAAAGGGGATCTTACAGTTCAGTCTGGTAGCCACCAACATTTCTTGGCCGTATCTAGCGACATTGCTTTGTCTTTGTCGGATATTTTGCAGTCGAATCGCTTGTTTGTGCTTGTTAGGATTTTACAATCTATGATTTTATTGTTTGCCCTTCTGTTTATGTGGTACAAAATTGGGGTACCCTCGTTATTTAGGACATAACCATTTTTGTCTAAAAATATGAATACTTCTGGTGGTGTGTATCCGTTCAGTAATGCTTGTTGAAAATAGCCTTCGCTCTCTAAAAATGGTGCTCTTATGAGAACGTTGTCCATGTTTTCGGTACATCTTCTTATATGGTTCCTAGTCAAGTTAACTATTTGAATGTCTACACTGCAGAGTTTTGCTGACTTGTACAAATTTTCATTAGAGTGGTATTTTGTAAAGTTGCTACTTGGCGTTCTATACAAAGATGTGCATGATCTTAACATCCTAAGCTCAGCCATCTATATAGTATAGATTCCATAGAAAAGTAAGGCCCAAAAAGTAGTCTTAGTTGGAAAAACTTTTTTGTTTTCAATGGGAGCTGCAAGGGTACACAATACTTCGGCCGAGCCGAAGTTAACTTTCGCCTATTTTTTCTTTTCTATTTTAGTTTTGTTGTTTTTAAAATTGTCTATATTTTCTTGATATTTTTATACTTTTTACCAGAGGTATACAGAGATTATTAAGTTGGGCAAAAGTATGTAACAGGCAGAAGGAAGCACCTCCGAACCTATAAAGTATATATATTCTTGATCAGCATCAACAGCCGAATCGATCTAGCCATGTCCGTCCGTCTGTCCAAATGAACAAACAGATCTCAGAGATGGTAAGAGATAAAGGTTTGACATATATGGGACATACGCTTCTTAGAATTTTTGATTTTTTAGCTATTATCT
Source organism: Lordiphosa collinella (assembly GCA_018904265.1). Taxonomy (NCBI): domain Eukaryota; kingdom Metazoa; phylum Arthropoda; class Insecta; order Diptera; family Drosophilidae; genus Lordiphosa; species Lordiphosa collinella. Next base: position 23,500 of record JAEIFV010001607.1, on the reverse strand, counting down.
TTTTGGCAACACTGGTTTAAACAGCTCTCGCACGTTTCGTGTTTTGTTTCACTGTCAAACATCTTCAGTTTGGTCTATAATTTAACCATGAATCGTCTTACAAACGAACAACGCTTGCAAATTATTGAATTTTATTATCAAAATGCGTGCTCTGTTAAGAAAGTTCATCGCGCGCTTCTTCCATTTTATGGTCAGTTTAATCGACCCACTGAAGCGGCTATTCGGGCTATTGTGACTAAATTTCGCACCAAATTTACATTGTTGGACATTAAACCACCAACACGCTTACGTAGAGTGCGAACTGAAGAAAATATCGCAGCTGTATCGGCCATCAATTATCGATTCGTCGCCGTTCGCAGCAATTGGGCCTCTGTTACTCAACAACGTGGAAAATTTTGCGGAAGGATTTAGGTGTGAAGCCTTTCAAAATACAGCTGGTGCAAGAATTGAAGCCGAACGACCTACCGCAACGTAGAATTTTGGTGAATGGGCTTGGAAAGTTGGCCGAAGATCCACTTTTTACCGAAAAATTGTGTTCAGCGACGAAGCTCATTTTGGCTCAAGTACGTAAATAAGCAGAATTGTCGATTTTGGAGTGAATATCAGCCAGAAGCATTGCAAGAGCTACCAATGCATCCAGAAAAAGTCACAGTTTGGTGCGGTTTATGGGCTGGTGGCATCATTGGACCGTACTTCTTCAAAGATGATGCGAATCGTAACGTAACTGTAAATGGTGAGCGCTACCGTGAGATGATATCCAACTTTCTTTTGCCCAAAATGCTAGAGCTTCACTTGCATGACATGTGGTTTCAACAAAACGGTGCCACATGCCACACAGCACGCGCAACAATGGACTTATTGAGAGGCGAGTTCGGTGAACATTTTTTTTCACGTTCGGGACCGGTCAATTGGCCGCCTAGATCGTGCGATTTAACGCCTTTAGACTATTTTTTGTGGGGCTATGTTAAAGCTCATGTCTATACAGACAAGCCCGCTTCAATTGACGCATTGGAAGACAACATTGAAGCATTTATTCGTGAGATACCGGCCGAAATGTTGGAAAGAGTATGCCAAAATTGGACTAAGCGGATGGACCATTTGAGGCGCAGTCACGGTCAACATTTGCATGAAATAATCTTCAAACATTAAATTATATGGACCGTACTATCGATTCAAATAAAGATGTCATGCATTTTTCTGAATTTTATGTGTTTTTTTTTAAATACTTTCCTATAGCTCTTAAAAAATCAGCCTGTATCTATATATTTTATTCCATTGAGGGCCGATTTATCATCTATATAGCTCCCACACTGTAATAAGCTAGTTTATGTGACAGATAGTGCCATCTAGTAGACATTTCATACACATTGAAACAATTCGATTCTTTGCCAGCACTAGTAAAATAGGCAATCCCTAACGAAACGTAGTTAAGCGCGGCATGTAGATAAACTACTACATGCTACATGTAGAAACAAAACAAATTAAGCGAGGCAGGTACAAACGTTAAAGGGTACATGACTTGAGAACAGCAATCCGAATACAACACGAAAGCTTTAGGTTTTCTTCATATACGTCTGGATATGAAAAGCCTACAGTGGAAGCTCTAAACGCAAATTGTAGCTCAAAACTTGTACAGAATAGTTATATTTATATTTGGTGAGTAAAGTGAGCAATGGAGTATTGTGAATGGTGTCAAAAGTTTATTGGTGTCGCCTTTGTGCCTTGCCAGAATCCCCAACAAAAATATATATATACAGCCCTCCTCCCTCTCTCTCAAACGTTTTAAGCTCCAAAGATCGCATTCAAATGTTCTCCAAAATTATGCACTACAAGCCATCTGCCATTGGGTTCATTGTTAATGATTTTCATCACTACCCAGCAACGTACTCCAGTTATACAGAAATTTGACGCCACAAATAGCTTATACAACGTTACAAAAGCGTATCGAGCCAAGATTGCGTTGAGTTTTTCATCTTGCTGTCCATAATCAGAAAATCGCCAAATTCCATTGATTAGAGCCGCCACACTGATCAGCCAGGACATCATGAATAAACTTACGTAGGGTCCAAAGAATAACAATAAATTCCAGCTAAGGCGGGTTCTATAAGCATTATGAACCAAAATTCGATTTTCCGCATAGGCACAACCGCAAAATCTATACAGATCGGTCAGCAGCTTTCCCATAATGATCAGCAGAGAAATCTGGGAATTCATTTCGAATGTAAGCATCGACTTCCAAGTAAGTTCTAATTGCAATTGCCTTGACCAGAATATGAATTCATAATGCTCCGAGAGAGAAGGTACCATAGCCGCTGCATGGAGCAAGATCCACAGATAACATATAGCCCAGATGAGTCTCAATGTGACCACTAGGGCCTTAGGCAACATTCTTGTATAAGTTTTGTTAAATTATTGTAAATATATTTATTTTGGTTTTGTTACTGTGTGAGGTAGAGGCTGTACTGACGATTTACGAACAAAATCACTTCTAGTTGAACCGATGGCCAAAGCAAAGGCAACTAAATGAATGTTTTGGTTGTTATATTTATATGAGCCAGTTGCTGCCATACACGTGAAGGCACCTGCCAGTTGACTGGCAGAGAAATCTGTCAATATGATAACTTTTCTTCTTTGGCCATCACAACCTTTTACCGTCCCGGCCGCTGCGTCTAATGTCCGCCACTCGCCTCTGTCCCGAGCGACATCCCACCAGAAGGCCACACCCAGATTTGAAATATCTTCCTGTACCTGGTCGCCGCATCTCCGCTTCGGTCGACCCGGCCCGGGCGTGCCTCCTAACTCGTTCGCATGCCGACTGTACACCCGTTTTGCTGGAGCGTTATCATCCATACGGGTAACATGTCCTATCCAGCGCCGCCGCTGTTGTTTTATGCGCTTGACAAGCTTAGTGTCCCCATAGAGCTCGTACAGTTCGTGATTCATTCCGATGCGAAATTCGTCGCCAACTTTTAGAGGTCCATAAATCCTCCGAAGGACTTTTCTCTCGAACACGGCGATCGCCTCCTCATCCACTGTTGTTAATGTCCATACTTCTGCCGCGTATTGCAGGACTGGGTTAATAAGCGACTTGTATAGCGGGATTTTCGTTTTTCGAGAGAGGGCTCTGCTCTTGAACTCCTTACTAAGCCCGTAGTAACATCGGTGGTAAACATCGTTCCGAGGCTTCAAGTTGTACTCTTCCATTGCAACAGATTGTCCAAGAAGCTAAGACTCTCTGCGCGTGAATATAATATTTTGTCTTTGTTTACCTCTAATCCCATCAATTTAGACTTCTTTTTGCTCTCTAAAAACGCCCTCCTTATCGCCCGTTCCGTTGTCCGAAATCTATTAGCCTCGCTTCAATACCGGAGGCTGCTTGGAGAAGGCGAAGTCTGCTGACGGTCATGCTCAATGCTCCTTCTATTCCGATATACATGTGGTGTAGGCGGGCTGTCGTTAACGTTTGGTGTTTGTATGTTTTGTATGTTTGTATGTTGTATGTTTGTATGTTTGTATGTTTGTATGTTTGTATGTTTGTATGTTTGTATGTTTGTATGTTTGTATGTTTGTATGTTTGTATGTTTGTATGTTTGTATGTTTGTATGTTTGTATGTTTGTCTGTTTGTACGTTTGAGCCGATCTTCACGAATTTTGCACAGTATATTCATGTCGATCGGGAAAGTGTCATAGGCTATGTCTCATGTCTGTGAAATGGTCCAAAAACCGCGAAATTTGCAAAATTATACCGTTCATCCGACTTCAATGGAAATTTGGGAACGGTTGAACGCTTGCCCGGGAAGGTTTCTAAGTTGAAAAAATTGGCGAAAAGCGGTCAAAAAACCGCGAAAATTGCAAAATTTACGTTTTCGCTAAAACTTCGGGAAACTGATCGACGCTTGCCCGGGAAGATTTCCAAGTAGAAGAAACCGCGAAATATGCAAAATGCTCGTTTGTTATAAAACTTTGGAGAATGTTTGGACGCTTGCGCATGAAAATTCTAAAGAAATTTGAAGAAATGGGCGGGAAATAGTAACTATTCCGTTCATTCGATTGTGATGAAATTTTGGTCAATGGTTAGACGCTTGGCCGCGAAGGTTTCTAAGATCCAAAAATCGCGAACCTCGCAAAATTATACCGTTCATCCGATTGCAATCAAACTTTGGGGAATGAATTGAACGCTTGCTCGAAAGGGTTTGTTAGTTGAAGAAATTTTTAGAAAATTGTCCCAAAACCGCGAAAACTAATAAATTTGCTGTTTCAGTAAATCTTATGATAGTGGTTCGACGATTGCCCGGAATGGTTTCCAAGTAGAAAATGGTCCAAGAGCCGCGAAATTTTCAAAATGTTCGATTTTGATGAAGCTTTGAGGAATGGTTGTACGCTTGCCCGCGATTGAAGAAATGGGCCGGGAATGGTCATAACCACGAAATTTCCAAAACCATACCGTTCATCCGATTGCCATAAAACTTTGGGCAACTCTTGCCTGCGAAGGTTTCTAAGGTCCAAAAATCGCGAAATTGCAAAATAACCTTATGAGTATTTATGAAAGCGCTTAGAGTTTTTGCCGGCGTTGGTAAATGGAAGCTGTAGATTACACGGTCCAAAATATTGCGTAATTTGCAAATTTTTGATTTGAGCCTGGATTATTGTGAAGATTTGATAGACGGCAATTGTAGACGGGTAAATAGGAAGTATTAATCAAACGGTCAAAAAAGTCACAATTTGAAAAAAGTCTTGATTTTAGATTATCATGAAGACGTGTATATAGAGAAAAAGATCGAACGGTCCAAAATGTTTATTCCGACATGCAGCCTGCTCTAAATTGAATATAATCGCTCTCTTTAGAATCCAAAGAACCCAGGCGACGCCGGGTATTCAGCTGGAGCTATAATACTTATTGTTTCTTTAGTTTAAAACAAATTCGTGAAGGTGTGGTAATCGATAGTCGCTGGTGACTAGTGTGGGCAGAGCCGCCACAGTACTCCCCCTCCAGTGACCGTGTCGATGGCCGGTAGTTGCTTCGAGTTGGCGTCGATTAGCAAGTTCGTTTGATACGAAATAATGTCGCCTCTCGTTGAGGCGCCTCGATTGAGGACTTTGCTGCTTCGCTTAGAAGGCTTTATCACTGCCTCGGATGAGGACTTTGTTGCTTCGTGTTGAAGGATTTTTCACTGCCTCGGATGAGGACTTTGTTGCTTCGGCGATCAGGTTCACAGGCGTGTGCGTAGTAGGCGTTCCAAGTGCTCAATGAATTTGTCTTTAGTCAGGGCGTTTTTGTCTTGGGAGCATGCCCACAGATAAGTCTAAGATTAACATACGAGTATTTGGCCTTAAGTCTGAGTGCGGCTAGTCTCTTGTCAAGTGGTATGAAGCTGAAGGCAGAGCGACACAGTCCTTTGATGACTGCAAAGACGCGCCCAAAGTTGAGCTTGGATGATGATCTTAACTTTCATATCTGTCCAATTCATCGCACTTTCTGAAGTGCCTTAACATTCGATGACTTTTTCTTGAGAACATCCACTAAGTGGCTATCAGCACCTTCCCATGTCTCATGTGACTTTCTGAACCCGAAATGAAAGGGCGGTATTCTGACACTCCCCCTCATCAATTGCCATAATTTGGGCACCTTTCGAAATTTTTTGATACCGTGAATATGAGACTGATTGGTTGGTATGACTCGAGCTCCGACGGACTCTACCCAGCTTTATGATTCTTAACGATTTAAGCCTTTTTTCAAGCCTTAGGAAAGTGACTCAGTCGCAATGACGCTTTGTAATCTAAGACTAGGTAGAACTCCGCTTTAACTGGGATGGTTTTGAAGACCCTATTGTCAGGGCCATAGCAACCAAAGTTTGTATATGGACTCCTTTTGTCTGTAAAGAAATGCATAAACATACTCTCTGCACTTCAAATGTTAAAGCTCCAGTTTGCAGATGCTCACCATTAGCTTCATCTATCCTATCCTACTTCCATGTCCAGCATTGTAACACAATCAGATGCACACATATGTGACCGAAAAAAGAAGAAGAAGAAAAAAACGGCGTCATGTGGCATGTGATAAGCATGCGAAAAGCCACATGCAAAAGAGATGCGTGAGGCTGAAATCCTCGGTCTACGGATTGGATTGCCATCGCTGGCCGTACAACAAAAGGCGCTCCGAAAGAAGAAAATCGAGCATACAAATCCCGGTTTGTAAGCCAATTTGCACTTAGGCTTATCTAATGTCATATCATTTGTATAATGTTGTGTTTTGGCCTGATACTTGATGCCTACTGTAGTCAATACGAGGGGGCACTATGCATGTGTGTGCGTGAGTGTTTGTGTGTGTGTGTGCCTTATCCTGCGGGGTTCATTTCTAAGCTCATTTATGTTTATCACAAATGCGTGCCAAAGTGTGTCGTTATTCTTCCTCTTCTGCTACTTCTTGGCAGTGGCGCGAACAAAAACATTTCAAATATTCAAAAAAAAAAAAAAAAAGACATCACACATACGCACATACGCAGTTTCAGACGCTGCTGCTGCACACTGGGACGACGACATGAAAATTTGTAGGAAAAGGAACCAGTTTTAACAAAAAATATGGATTGGAAGGGAAAGAAAGTTTAAAAGACGATGTCAAATCGATAGTCTATCGATAAAGCTAGTGAAAGACACAGCAAACTTTACGTAGAAAGTATTTAGTAGATATCCAATACTCGACACCCAGTACTCGACACTCAGTCTCCATTATCAGTACTCTCTACCCACTCTCTGTACAGGATACTGAGTACTCGATACTCGATATTCAGTACTCCATACTCGATATTCATTACTAGATACCCAGTACTTGATACCCAGTAAGCCATGCTCAGTATTTCACTTCAGTGCTCGATATTTGCACTCTATTCTCGATAATCAGTACTACATGCTCAATTCTCAGTACATAGTACCCAGTACTCAGTACCCAGTATTCAGTACACAGTACGCAGCTCTCAGTATTCAGAACTCAGTACTCAGTTCTCAGCTCTCAGTACTCAGTCTCCAAATAAACTGTTTAAGGGGGTCTTCTCATTGAGCAACTTTTTTTTTCGACTTTTTTTTTTTGCATTTATTTATAGCTTGGATATTCAAAAATATCCCCCCAAAAGGATTTTCGAAAACTCGAATTAGTTTAGGAGATATAGTCCTTTTAGTGACCCAATGTGACCTAAATTCCCAAGCAACTGCAAACTTAAGGGGGTCTTCTCATTGAGCAACTTTTTTTTTTAAACCCTCGTATTTTGACCTATGCGTTAAGTTTTTTCCGGTTCTACCGGACCGATTTTGATGAAACAAAGTGAATTCGACGGAGAATTGTCAGCTCTTTAAAACTGCATTTAAACATTTTTGATTTTTTTTTTTTCCAAAAAAATTACCTCAAACTTTAAACGCGTTTATCTCGAAACCACGTTTTTCGAACTGGCGGCCATGATATCTCCAGTTCAACTGATCCGATTTTCATGAAACAAAGTGGAATCGACGCAGAATTGTCACCATTCTCGGCTGAACCTCGACCATAATTTTAAAAAATTGTTTACTATTTTTTTTTTTACACTAAACTACAAAAAAAAAGCCCGAAATTGAAATTTTTTTTTTGAATGGCCGCCATTTTGTCAAAAAAAATCACAAAATTAAGTTTGAGGTTCAGCCGAGAATTACATCTATACTGATTATAACCCCTTTTTTTTTCATTTCGGACGCTCAAGACCCGGAACCGTGGCCGCCGTGACGACACCTTTTTTCACCACCAACTTGAAGTCTCGTTACTTTTGAACAGCCCTCGTATCGAGGCAAAAAAAAATGTTTTTTTTCTGCCTGTAATACAATAAAAAAAAAGTTTTCAATTATTCTTTGCGTTTTCAAATAAGAATTTTTTTAAAAAGGGTCCAAAAAACGGGTTTTGAATGAGAAGACCCCCTTAAGATAATGATAATCTAAAATGGAAGAGGGCGAGAGAAGAAATGGTTTCTAGATGGAAAACAGGCGTGGGATAACCTTTATCTCAACCTCTGCAAGAAATAGGTCAAATCGAACGAGATCTCTTTCAATCCCAGCCACTCCAAAGTCAGTCAAGATGTACATAAATGTTATATAATCTAAAATAATTTAAGATCTAAAATAATCTAAAATAATTTAACTATTTCCATAAACAGTCTGACGCGTCAAAATTTTCGATGTAATTTAAGGCTCGAATGTGGTTTTAGCACAATACCAACCACCCCATTTCCTTTTGTTGTGATAATTTAAAAAATTTTTTTTATTTTATTTTTACTTACCCTGACTGGGACTTGAACTCGGGACTCAAAAGCCTGCACTCACTGACACCACCGCTTAGCCAACACTAGCACACCTCGTGTGTTTACCGCGGCTTCTAAGTCGTATTATAAATGCTGGGGCGAGAGAGAGAATTGTTCTCATTTGTTGCTTGCTCTCTCCGATTTTTGGATCCCCGCACTTCCCTCGCCATCAAGCTCGAAGTCGAGAACGATTGTTTCTTGGATTCGAGAAGAACTCTTCTTAAAAAAACCAAGAAGATAAAATCTAAAACCAAGAAGAATTCGTTTTCGCCGATTCGTTCTTCATTTCTCTGGGTGTACTTACAGCGCAAGAACTAATGATCAATGCGAGCTGTGCAACCTACTCGAGAAGGAGATGAAGTTCACTTTGTCGCTCAGAGCCCAATTCTATCAGAACTCAGGCGACTTCACTTCGGTAGACATTGACTGGAGATAGGGGAATGTCATTCGCTGCTAAATGGGCCAAACTAGAGATCCCTTGTCTGTACTCAGTACTCAGTACAGTACAGTACAGGATACTTAGTACTCGATACTAAGTATTTCACACCCACAACTTGATATTCAGTACTTGATATGCACTACTTGATAAGCAGTACTCGGTACTCAGTCTCCATACTCAGAACCATGTACTCTGACTATGTATGTATGACTATGTACTCGATACTCTGCACTCAAAACAAAGTACTCGATACTCACTTCTCCATCCTAAGTACTTAATACTCAGTACTCGATCCTTAGTACTCAATACTCAGAACTCGATACTGATAGCATAGTACGCAATACTCAACACGTAGTTTGCCATGTCAGCGTGATGCGTGACGCTAAGCTCGAACTTTACCCCTAGGAAAATCTTTCATACCCAAATTAAAGGGTCTTCACATCAAAAATTCAAAAACATTCCAACTTTTGCTTGGGATTACCTCTACCTTATATATATATTCTCGAAAATCTCTCAACAACTTTTGATCTTAACTTTCGCCCCACTGTGCGCATACACTCAACTAGTCGCGGCAGGTTCTGGCCATAGAAATTCATCTAACGGCTGTAACAGGTAATTGAACTTGGTTATATGGTGCTCGGAATGGCAAGGGCGCTGCAAATGGAAATGGAAATGGAATTGAATGACGCCCGCGTTGCGTGGAGTGCCAAATGTGCCCTCCAGGCCAAGAGATGCTCGCTCGCTCGCTCCCTCTCCGGTGGCAAATGTGTGCGAACTATATAATGTGGGCATAAAAAGGATTTGCCAGAGTGTGCGTGGCGAAGAAGTCAATTTCAAGTAACATGTCAAGAGCGTGTGTGTGTGTGTGTGTGTGTGATGGGGGGTGGATGAAATTGCAAATTGTGTACGCCGCCATAGTTTCAGCCAACTGTTGAACTGTTGAATAATTCATGGCCAACTGGAGATTTGTGCTGATCCCCTCAGATGGCAGCTTAGCGCCAGCTTTGAAGCCAACGCATAACTGTAAATCGCATAAGCAAATCACCACAAACAAAAGGAAGGAAGGGAGGGTGGGGTGGGGGCATCAGTGCATATTTGAGCAGATCCTCTAGGCCAGTTGCATCCACCACCACCACCACCCACCCAGCATTCACCCACGGGGATTTCCCCGTTTTTTGTCTTGGTCTTGTTGTGGCACTTCTTTCTTTTGTTTGCCCAGCAGCAACAGGTGGCACCTACTCCTACCACCTACGCCTGACCCAATCAGCCAGCCTCACTGCCCCGCTGCCCACTGCCACTGCCCATTGCCACTGTGCCACACACAGCTGAAGGACGTTTCGGGCTCACGTTTCTTTCCTTTTTCGCAGTGGAACTTTTTGTGCTGGCAGCCTGGCACTTTCCACTTGGTTCTTTTGGCTGGCTGGCTCGTGGCCTCGTGTGCGCACTTTTCTCTGTTTCTTTGCCACAGAGATGGGGTGCACCAGCTACTCCTGCTGCTACGGCTCCTGCTCTGGCTACTGCTCTGCTGTTCTGTTCGGTGTGTGGGTGTGCAGCAGTTGGCATGTGCCTGGGTTGCTGCTGCTGCTGCTGCTGCTACTTTGGACGTGGGTTGTTGTGGAGGTGTTGCGCTTGACATTGAATTTTGAACAGGAGTCTAATATTCCTTTTTTTTCTGGTTTTTGCTGACATAACTTAATCCTCTAGTTGTCCCATTGTTTTTTTGTATGGAAACGTTTGAGTTGCGTCAAGTGCGGGGGAAGTGGTAGCAACAGCAATCTGCACATTTATTGATAAGAAGGCCACAGTCAAATGACTGTAGGCCAATTTGTTTAATAGTCATAAAGTCGATATTTGCAATATTAAGATTGCATTATATAATGTGACTTGGGTTTCTCTTTAGCCGCTACACAGGTTTCAGGCAAACGTAAGCTTATCCTCAAGCACTGTTCATAATTGCCACGGGTACAATTGTTTCCAAGATTTGATGAGTGGGAGCAACGGCATGACGCAAGGAGATGCAATATTCAAATGGTCAGAAAGAAGTCAATAGTGCCCACTCAATGGGGTCACCTGGAAGAGCTTACTCTAAGCTCGCGTATGGATATGGAGTGGAAAAATTTGTGTTTGACTTATCTCTTCACACAGAACTCTTGGGTGTATACAAAGAATCGATCACCATTTTATCACAATATATTCACTAAATATTAGACACATCTGACAACCACACATAATGGGCATTACTTTTGCTTTTCTTCGTGTTCGAGAAACTTTTGCCTGTTTGACAAATTTAACATACACAAGCCTTAAGCTCTACAACTAAGCAGTATTTTTTCGTCATTTACTTGACCGCCGTTTCTCTGGTTGAAGTTATGTGAACTTCAGGTGTTGGTCAACACTACCAAAAGTGCTGCCCATTTTCATAGGTACACTTAACAGATTTTATCCTGCTGGCAATGGCGTTGGGGTAAGTCCTCCGACTGAAAGGCAACAAGTTAGGTTCTTTTCTGTTTTCTGTGTTTTAACGGCCGAATGAAACAATACCTAAGTATACTGAAAAGTGGCAGTAACCATATCATTAGTTGATCAAAGATGGTAGCAATTGACTAAACATTCGATAAAAGCGTGTATGAATGAGCAAGCGTAGCCAACTTCTTGTTGCGATTTTGACCATTTCCGTTTGCTATCAGATTAAGAAGGCTTAACGCTTATTAAATCCACCTGTTAAAAACTAAGTACTCCTAATTATCTATCTATATACATAAAACAAAGTGGTGTTAGTGACACCACTTATAACTCAAGAACGGCTGGACGGATTTTCATGAATTTTGATTTGTTGGATTTTGTACCGGCCGGCTTAACAGAGTCGCTCATAAAAATTATTTAAATAAGTGGTCCAAAAATCGGCCCATAAGACCTGTAGGATTAGCAGGTGTATTCCAAGCGGTCACAAAAATCGCAAAATATAAACAACCGACATGCGACATTGCGAAACTCTCTGGCAATGGCCAAAGTATTAGCAATCTGTGGAGCTTTTGAAAAAACTTCCGCTGTCGGTTAACATGAGAGTTGAGTTGCACAACGATCCATCTGCTTAAAATTTTTCCAAGCAATTGCTGAATAAAGGTAATGGTCCCTGTCGATGAATCGAGCGGATTGATTTCATTTCCTCCGAATTTTTGCAATTTTGTGTCATCGAAAGACGAGCTCATCAAAAAATTATTTCCGAACATCATTGCTAACCACAAAAATATTGATAATTGGTACTCTGCATTCATTCAAATCTATCGACTGTGCAACAGAATTTTTAAACGCCTTGGATGTGCCTGGACTATCACCGCACAATTTGCAACTAATGGTTGGCACGGTAGTCATCATGCTTCGAAATGGAACGCGTTTGGTGATAAGAAAATTGATGACCGATGTGATTATTAAGGGTGACGAAGTTCTGGTTCCGACGACGAATTCAATTTCCGACTCGTCATGACGATTAACAAATCACAAGGTCAGCCCTTAAATGTTTGTGGCATGAATTTGGAAAATGCATTTTTTCCTGATGGTCAATTGTACGTGTGATGTTCACGTGTCGGCAAACCCTCTGCTTTATTTATTTTTGCTCCTGATAACAAATCTAAAAATGTTGAATATCACATGGTTCATCAATGTCGTCTTCAGACGTCTAGACTACAGTTATTTATTGTTAGGCGGTTCGAAATTCGCCGGGCCATCTAGTAACATTATAAAGTACTACTTTGACTGCTGTGAGGAATTGATTTCTACTGGTAATTGAAGAAGCGCACATACATAAGTTTCAACACACATATGTATGCATTGAGATGACGCGCCAAAACTAGATTCTTGCTCCATATATGTCTTATACACCCACAAAAATTGCTTTCTAAAAAAGGCCTGAATCGACGTAAAATTAAGAAAATCGCCTTAATTTTTGCGCCTGGGGTTAATTTACCTTAATTTTAGAAAAGGCTTTTCACAAAACACTTTTTTTTCTTGAAATAAGCGTTTTGTGGTATCAAATTTAGAAAAAATTTCTCAAATATCGAAAGCCGTTTTTACAAAAGAGAAATATAAAAAATATAATATGAAAAGGTCTAACACGAACGACGGACATCTAGCAAGACACTTGCCGTGCAACGGCGAGGTCGTGGGTTCGAATCCCACTCAAGGCATTGACTTAAAAATTATTTTTATTTTTTTTTTTTGTTGTTTTAAGGGGGTCTTCATTAAGCAACTATTTTTCGATTTTTTTGCATTTATTATAGTTGGTAATTTAAAAATACCCCCAGATTTCGAAAACTCGAATTAGTTTAGAGATAACAGGACCCAATGTGACATGCAAACTAAAGGCGTTTATTCCAACAACGTTTTTCGAACTAGCGGCCATGATATCTCCAGTTACAAAAAAAAGTAATCGACGCAGAATAAATGTAATTCGCTGAACGACCATAATTTTAAAAAATTTTTTCACTATTTTTTTTACAATAAACTCAAACCCGAAATTGGTCTCAAAAAAATCACAAAATTATCTGAGGTTCAAGAATTACATACTGATTATAACCCGGAATGGAGACCGAATTGGCCGCCGACGACACGTTTTTTTGCACCACCAACTTTGAAGCCTCATTACTTTTTAACAGCCCTCGAGGCAAGAACAATTTTTTTATTTTGAATTTTGTAATACAAAATAAAAAAAATTTTTCTTGGTTTTCAAATAAGAATTTTAAAAAAGGGTCAAAAACGGTTTTGAAAAGATGACTACCTTGTAAATTAAAATAAAGAAGAAGGTTCAAACACGTTTTTTCTGCAAAAACATCAAAAAAGAATGGACATTGATTTTTCATTTTGCCCATTCTAAGTCATTCCACAAAACACAATAAATTCAATTGCATTCACACAAAACGGATCTCAGACACATACGCATTGACGTTAACGAAGAATGCGTAGACAAGAATACACACGAAATAGATACTTCGCGAAGCTCGTTACTGCAAGCATCCTTCCCAAAATTTAGAAAATTATTTTCTTGTTTTTAGGTAAAGACGATTGCATCGTTTTTTTCTATTTTTTAGGAAATTTCTTCCTCAATTTTAGGGCTTTATATTTTAATGGTTAGTTTTTAAAATTCAGGTTAAAAATTTCACCAAATTACGAAAATTTTCTTAAATTTATGGCAAAACCATTTTATGGCTAGGTTTCTGAAATCTAAGAAAAAAAAAAAATTTCTGTGTGTACCTATGATCTCAATGCCATAAAGCAGTCTAGAAGTCAAGTAGGTCTTGGCAATCAAAAGTCTTAACTTAGTTGGAATGAAGTTCTTGGTAACATAAAATTTCTACAACAGCATTGATGTGATCGTTCCAAGTTAACGTTTGGTTAAAAATGAGGCCTAAGTTGCTTGCCCGTGCTACATAATCAATTGGCGAATTTTCGATTCCAAGTTTTGGCAAACTATCAGTGTTGACTATTACCAAGCATTTCGATTTGGCTGGATTCAGGCAGAGGCCATTTCGTGCAGCCATCGTGCAATCATTAACTTTAATGATATCATTTTTACATACAAGGACACATTCAGCAAACATGCTCATAGGACGACTTATGGACTTCACAATTAGACAGGACAGATGGCATATATAGAAAACAGAAGCGGCCCTAAGATTCATCCCTTTGGCACTCCTCGTTTCAGAACTAGGTGTGATGAAAAGGCAGTCTGTGTGGCAACTTGTTGACTTCGATTCCAAAGGTATGATTGTATGGTTGATGCTGTCAAACGCTTTACTGTAATCTAATAGAGTTAGGGCCGATTTCACTTCTTCTAGATAACCCTATATATCACATAAACTTACAAATAACAGACTTAACTCAGGGGCTATCTGTCACATAGCAGCTTTCTAGAAGATGTGAAATAGGGCCTTAATTATGTAACGTTGCCGATGTCAGTTTGTTTCGAAGTCTCTTGATAGGTTGTAGTTTAATAGATCATTTTCTGTCATGAACTCATTAATTTGCTCACAAACCTTTGTTAAAAACGGAAGTACGGATATTGGCCTTATTGGAAGTTTTAGGATCACTTGGCAACTTTTCACGAGTCTGAGGAAAACTGAGGTTGTTAGAAAATCTTTAAAAAAAAAATAATTTGGGGAAATTAATTTTGAAAAATTAATTTTAATAAGTTTGGGGCTCAATGACATATCATGTCGTAGACCATTAGCATTTGATTTTATATGAACAATCGATTTTATGACCACACACTCTCTATACAAGAAAAGCTAAAAACTACTTTCACATTCTCAATAAGATTGACTATTCAGGTGCGTATTGCTTGTAATTTCAGGTACTGGTGATAGCAATTATTGTCACAGAACTCGTCAGTACGGGTTTTGCGTTGTGGTTTACGTTTCGGTACAGATTTTTCTTTGGGTTACAGGACTACTAAATGCGAAGTATATTATGAATTTATCGCTGCTCTGGCGAGACGCGTGATGGTCGAGTGGACTAAGATGACGGTGTCAGTGTGTGCAGTCTTTCTAGGTACCTCTCTATCACCACTTTCGAGGTATCTCCATATAAATTCACAACTTGTTAAAAAGAGAAAAGGGGTGTTAGTTCTTCTAAATACTAATCGCCATTTAAAGGTAAACAGAAGAAGTAAAGTAATTTTAATTTAGTTTATTTAATGTTTATTCAATTGTCTGAAAGAATTCGAAATTCGATAAGGCAAACGGTCTAGTCTACTTATTAGTTATGTAATGTAGAATGTACAGTCCTTAAGATGGTATTCCTAGTTGATAGTTTGGAAACTGGCGGTGTCGCTCAGTTGCAATGGCTTCCACTTCACATCGACGCTGTGATGGGCAGGCGGTTCCAGATCGTGGCAACCTCCCGTGCAATTGGACTTCTTAATATAATCAACTGGTTCTGCAAAGGGGATACAATTTCAATGTTGGATAAGTGAGCTCCCATCTAAGGACTTACCAAATTTATGATCATGATTCTCATCGCAGTTCTTGGGGCAGAAGACAATCTTTAGATCGATGGGCTCAAACACTTTCAGTATCAGTTCGGGCACCTTCTTGGTGGAAAGTTCTCCATATCCGGTGGTGGACACTAAAGAACGATTTGCATGAGTCACTGGGGGTTTGTTTAGGGGGGCTAGGTGTACGGTTTGCTTGTTGGCCTCCAGCAGCCAGGGCTGACTGTTGACCTTGAGGATTTCCTGGTGTGTTGGGGGAGGAGTAGTTGTTGATGTTGTTGTGGTTGTTTTGGGAGTGGTGTTGTGGGTTGTTTTTGGTAGTAAACTAATCTTGTGAGGTATGAGCTCATTGTCAGAGTCAGCCGGTGGCTGGGAATGCCTTTTGAGGTTAGCTGGTTCAATGGGTGCATCATTTGGATAGTCATAGTCTGCATATTCATCATCCTCTTCCTGGTCAGAGTATTCCGACTGTTGCGTGCTACTTTCATTTAGGGTGGAGGTAAGCGCTTTGCTGGTGGTGCTACTTAGCTTCTCCTTCAGCAGGTGTATGAGTTTTTCTTTGACTGTTACTGGAATTTCGTGTGGTCTGGCCTCATCATTCGCATAGTCCACATCCAACGCATTGGCCTTGACTATGCCAGGCACTGGCATACTTGAGCTGGTCTCCAGTGAGTCCTTAAGTGGACTCACTGCCGCCTTTTCAGTAGTGGAATTGTTGGAAGTGCTCTTTAACTCGTTCTCCACTTCATCTGCATAATACTCCGCCGAGTCGCCTCCCTCATAGTCCGCTTCTTCAGCTAAAGCTTGGGTCATATTTTGCCTTTCACTGCTGGCCAATTGTTTGAGCGAAAGACGCAAAGATTCGGCTAAAAATGGCTTGGAAGCCATTTGGGAGAATGTCACCCGGGGCTTGGATGTGGTTGTGGAGGTGGATATCACCTTGAATAGTTTCTGCAATAGCTGAGCCGCTGATTGCGTTGACATGGTGGAGGTTTTAATCAAAGGCCTGGAGGTGCTGGTGGTGGTTTCTTCTGATGCTTCACCACCTGCCGCCTCATCGTTCATATAATCCATGTCGTTGTGGGTTAGCAAAGTGTGCGCGTTTGGAGGTGTTGAGTGTAATTGTTGTTGATGATTTTTGTTGACAATTTCTGTTGCTAGATTTGTGTGTGGTGGTTGTTGTTGTGGTGGTTGTTGTTGTGGTGTACAAGCAGTTTGTGTATTCTTGATATCTGTAAGACAGTTGAGTGAGTATTGTAAGGTGTTTCTGGGTTCTACAGTGAAATCTACCTAGATTCGAGATTATTGCTTTTCTATTTCCACTTTGAAAAACATAGGCAAGCCAAGGATCGAACCAAAACCTTTAACCTTACATTTTCGTAACCTAAACATTGAAGCCCCAAAGGGCCAAAGCCGAGCCTCTCTCAATCTCTTGGCTTGTGCGCTTCTAATTTTCGCACAAGAGAAAGGGACCTACAGTTTAACGCCGAATCCGAACGGCAGTTTGAGAAGCTTTCCATGGCTAATTACTACAAAGCTGGCGCCAACAGCAGAGAGGGATGACCGGGTGTAAAGTTAATTCAAAGAAAAAATTTTTCATTAGATGTTCCGAGGCGGGATCGAACCCACGACCTCTTGCACAGCGGTCGCGCACACTAGCCGCAGAGCCACCCGGCCACCTGCCTATTAGACAAACTCAAACTTCGACTATTCTCGGAGACATCAGCTTTATTAAAGGTTGTGGTTCAGAGGTAAGGCGCTACAGGTGAGATATCTATCACTTAATAGAATCGTGTATTGCTGCTTCTCAAGAGATGTGGCATGGAAGCATCTAGACCTGACATCCTGCATTCCGTATGCAAGCTGTCTCAAAGGAATACTGACCCGTAACCCGAGCACTGGTCAGCAGCAAAGCATGTGCTGAGGTACTTGCACACGACATCGTCCATGCGTATAACAAATACGAAGACTGGAGAGCCTTTCAAAGGATATGTCGACGCGGATTGGGGCTTAGATGCCTACATGCTGGGAGGAAGCGCGTTCTCATGGGAGAGCAAAAAGCAGTCATCGGTAGCCCTGAGAAGCACAGAGGCTGAATAACTGAATGACTCTCTCGGAAGCGACGAAAGAAGCAGTTTATATTGTAAAACTCTACAATGAATTGAACCTTTGTGACGACTTGAAAGCTTTAGTGATTCATGTTGATAATTTGAGCGCCAGGAACTTGTTTCAAAACCCTGTATACCATGCTAGGAGCACGGATATTGATTTACGGTATCATTTTGCTAAAGAAGTTTTTAGTAAGAATACAATTGAAATTGGGTATTGCCCTACGAATGAAATGTCTGCAGATATCTTGACTAAAAATCTTTCTAGAACGAATCGTGATATTTGTATAAAGTTGCTTGGTCTTAAGTTGAATTAGGAACGAATGTATTGAAAGGGAGTGTCGATGTATATGAATAAAGCATTACAACCGGGGCATCCAACTAGTTTTGAGCCGAACCGGTTCGAACCCCTGAACTGAACCTTTGAACCTGAACCTCCTTTAAAATAAAAGCTAATCTCTGAAATTTCGGTTCATAGGAAAAAACTACTAGGGGAAGACGACATTTTTCCTGTTATCTGGAGTAGGCCTTGTTTTGGGGTTAGCGACTGACTCTTTCAAATCGGCAGAAAAGTTCAATAAAACATCTAGAAATAATTCAGAAAATAAACTAAAAATAATTCAGAATAACTTATGGAATCTCCTATAATAGCAACTGTTTTTAAAGATTCTTAACTCCAAAGCTTGTTAAATGATTCACAAAACAAGAACTTAACTTAACAAGAACTTTTTTTTTCTAATTTAAACAGAAGTCATATGATTATCTATACTGCGTTCGATACTTATGCGAATAAGTATAAATGAAATTGAATTCAATAAACCCTCACGCACTCTTTGTCTTATCTTCAAACGAACTTGCTCTGGTTCAGTGTTATTTTTCTCGAGATCTTCAACAAAAAGTTTGTAAAACCATTGTTGTATAGGGGAGAGTTTGTTATGTTTAGTGTGGATAGTTAGGCTGCGTTCACACTCACTGGCAGGTTGTCAGTTTCAGTCATCTGGCAGTCTGTTCACACTGAATTATATAGTATGGACATTTTGACAGATTTTACTGCACATTTGTGGAAACATTCAATTGGCACTGCTTTTGGCAGGCGTTCACACTTGTATGGCAGCAACTGACGGCAAACCTGCCAGCGTGTGTTTCGGATTGTGCCACTTTTAAAACTTACCTGATGTTGATTCCTCCGGCGGACATGTTGGTGGGGTCGCTGTGCTTGGTTCTAGGGTCGTTGTTGGTTTTTGAGTGGTGGTTGTTGTCGGCCTTTTAGTTGTGCTTCTTGTCGGTTTCTGAGTTGTGGTTGTTGTTGGTTTTTGGGTCGTTGTTGTTGTTGTTGTTGATTCCGTCAACGTTGTTGGCTTTAGGGTGGTTGTTGTAGGCTTCTGAGTTGTGGTTGTTGTCGGTTTTTGGGTTGTGGTTGTTGTCGATATCTGAGATGTGGTTGTTGTCGGTTTTGTGGTTTTCGTTGTGGGTACCGTCAACGTTGTTGGCTTTCGAGTTGTGGTTGTTGTTGGTTTCTGAGTTGTGGGTGTTGTTGGCTTCTGAGTTGTGGGTGTTGTCGATATCTGAGTTGTGGCTGTTATCGGTTCAGTTGTTTTTGTTGTTGGCTTTTGAGTGGTTGTTGTCGGTTTTGTGGTTTGGGTCGTCGGGGGGTGTTGGTTTGGTGGGGTGTTGTCGTACTGAGTTGTGGCTGTTATCGGTTCAGTTGTTTTTGTTGTTGGCTTTTGAGTGGCTGTTGTCGGCTTCTGAGTTGTGGTTGTTGTCGGTTTGGTGGTTTTCGTTGTGGGAACCGTTAGCGTTGTAGGCTTTCGAGTTGGTGTTGTTGGCTTTTGTGTAGTGGTTGTTGTCGGTGTCTGAGTTGTAGTTGTTGCCGGTTTTTGGGATGTGGTTGTTGTTGGTTTCGTTGTCTTTGTTGTGGGTTCAGTCAATGTTGTTGGCTTTTGAGTGGGGGTTGTCGGCTTAAGAGTTGTGGTTGTTGTCGGTTTCTGAGTTGTAGTTGTTGTCGGTTTTGGCGATGTGGTTGTTGTCGGGCTAGTTGCCTTTGTTGTGGATTCCGTCAACGTTGTTGGCTTAAGAGTTGAGGTTGTTGTTGGTTTCTGGGTAGTGGTTGTTGTCGGTTTTTGAGTTGTGGTTGTTGTCGGCTTCTGAGTTGGGATGGTTGTTGGTTTAGTTGATTTTGTTGTAGGTACCGTCAACGTTGTCGGCTTCTGAGTTGTGGTTGTTGTTGGTTTTTGCGATGTGGTTGTTGTTGGTTTTGTTGTCTTCGTTGTGGGTACCGTTAATGTTGTTGGCTTTTGAGTGGTTGTCGGCTTAGGAGTTGTGGTTGTTGTCGGTTTCTGAGATGTGGTTGTTGTCGGCTTAGTTTGTTTTGTTGTTGGTTCCGTCAAAGTTGTTGGCTTAAGAGTGGTTGTTGTTGGCTTTTTTGTAGTGGTTGTTAGCGGTTTCTGAGTTGTGGTTGTTGTCGGTTTTTGGGATGTGGTTGTTGTTGGTTTCGTTGTCTTTGTTGTCTTCGTTGTGGGCTCAGTCAACGTTGTTGGCTTTTGAGTGGTTGTCGGCTTTAAAGTTGTGGTTGTTGTCGGTTTCTGAGTTGTAGTTGTTGTCGGTTTTTGTGTTGTGGTTGTTGTCGGTCTCTGAGTTGTAGTTGTTGTTGGTTTTCGTGTGGTGGTTGTTGTCGGTTTTGTGGTTTTCGTTGTGGGATTCGTCAACGTTGTTGGCTTTGGTTGGGTCTGTGTTGGTGTGTTGGGTTGTTGTGTGTGTCGGTTTGTGTCGTTGTTGGTGGCTTTCGAGTGGTTGTGGTGGTTGTCGGTGTCTGAGTTGTTGTTGTCGTCGGCTTTTGAGTTGTTGTTGTCGTCGGCTTTTGAGTAGTGGTTGTTGTTGGCTTTCGAGTTGTGGTTGTTGTGGGTTTTGTTGGTTTCGTTGTTGGCTTTCGAGTGGTTGTTGTTGGCCTTCGAGTTGTAGTCGTCGGTTTCTGAGTTGAGGTTAGAACCACCGTGGTTATAATTGGTGGTTCGGTGGTGCTTGTAATCGTAACCGGTTTCTGAGTTGTGGTTGGCTCCTGTGTTGAGCTGAGAACTACCGTGGTGATAATTGGCGTTACAGTGGTGCTGGTAATCGTGGGAGTTATCCTGGTAGTACTTGGAGGCCTAGTAGAATCTGGCCTCTTAGTGGTGGGCTTTTGGGTGGTGCTCGCTATTGTCGTACCCGGCTGCTCAGTTGTACTGGGCGTTTCTGTGACACAGTGCGCTGGCGTGGTGGTGGTGGTTGTGGTGGTTGTTTTGGGTAGAATAACAATTTTCTGACTATTGAGGGCAGCGGGTGGGGAATCATCCGATTCAATCGTAGGAATGGCTTGTCTACGAGTTGTAGTGGTGCGACTGGTGGCCGTGTCGTAGGCCTCTATCAGACTGTCAGATTCAAAGCCAGGATCGTAGTTATGGGAGGGAAACGAGGGGTATAAGGGGTACGTAGGATACGAAGGGTAAGCAGGGTATGCAGGATATTTGTAAGGCTTCTCCGTGGTGGTGCTGGTGGTGCTGCTCTCTGTTTCACTTGGGGTCTCATAGTCATCCTCCTCTTCGTAGGGCACCAAGGCCTTGGGCGGTCCCCCATAGGGATAGAAAGAGCTTACGGGAGCATAGGCCAGCTGGGGCCTGCTTACATAGCTCGGGCAGTTTACCTCATTGTGAGGTCGACAGATCTTACGTTCGGTATCATAGCTATTGCTGCCGGGGCACCTGAGTTAAGGGGGGGAACATTAGTTTTAATCCCATTCCTTTGGTGATTTGGTTTAGCCTTTACTCACTTGAAACGCGTTTGCAAATAGTTGCCGCTGGCCTGCTGCTTGCAGGTGTAGTACAGTCCACAATCCGTGGGTGATCTAAAGGTGCCCTCCTCCTTGCATTCGGGAAACTTGAGCTCACAGTTCTCGGGTATATAGCTGCCGCTGTTGGAGATCTCCGTGGAGGGACACTGATCCCCGGGTATGCACTTCCTCGCCAGAGGTGAGAAGATGGTACCTGCAGGGCAACCGAATAGCCAGGGCTGGGACTGATTCTTATCGCAACGGTAGTAGACCTTGCAGTCGAAGGGATGACGGAAACGACCTTCCTGACGACAGCGAGGAGGCGAGTAGACATGATGCATACAACGACCACTTGAGGGATTGAAGCTCTACATAGCAGAAAAGAGAGAGGGAGAGTTGGAACAACGCAATCCTCAGGCGGGGGATTTATAGTTACCTCCAGTTTGGGACACTTGCTGAAGATCACACTGTTGGGCTGGCAGACATAGTAATACTGTTGCTGGTCGGGATGTGGCTTGATGCCCACATAATTCCGGGAACAACGATTGTTCTGGAGTAACAAAAAGAATGTAAGAAAAGGGAGGACTAAGCTTTCAAGCTACCTACATAATCCACACGCACGGGTATACCGCCTCCCGGGAAAGGCTTGTAGACGCCATAGACACTGTCATAGTAGCTGCCGGGCGGACTAAACACCGGAGGTGGGGCTTGATATCCATAGCCGTAGGGCGCCTGATAGGCATAGGGTTGGGCATAGTAGTTAGCCTCATCATCGTATCCGGGATGGGTTTGTTGTATGGAACGACTATGAACCAACACGACCATTAAGGCCAGCGACCACATGCAGTAGCTCATTGTACTTCTTTTCCTCACTTGGCACATTCAATCCTGGGTTAACTAGCCCGGTGCACTACTCAATGGTTAATGTGACTTACCAACGGAACCGAGTGGCTTAAATGCTTTGCTCCGGGTGGGTGTGAGCGCTCGTGCCGTCGTCTGGTGGCATAACTTAAATGCCAAATTGTTGTGAGTGCGTGATTTAAGCAGAAATGTTTGCCCCAACTCTCACACAGTTTGGGTCTCTCACCACGTAAGCTCCAGACCGGAAGATTGCAGCGCTGAAGAAGTGCAGCCGCAGCCATCAGGGTCAGACAGACTGCCAGTTTTCTTCCGTTCTGCATAGTTTTTGTTTTCTGTTTTTGGTATGACGTGATCTTCTTACTTAACCCGCAGATTGATGCTGGGCCGGAACGTTAGTTCATGTAACCCGCCTAGTTAATCTATTTGTACATTTTACACGTAGGCCCCGAGCACCAATTACGCATCGCACTTTATTTGGGTTTGTTCGGGACTTTCAACACGTTCGCACGAATTTCGCTAGGGTCAACTCTGACCTTATTTTGGTTTTAGGCTTTGGCAGGCTCTTTGCATAAGCCAACTAATCGCCAGCACGTACTACGCCAGGGCCAGTTGTATCCGGGTATTTCGAATTTGTCAACGGATTTTGCTATCATTCACTACCCACTGATTGCTCTTATCAACCCCCCTTCCGCTCCGCTCTACTGCTGATTCCACTCACTTCACCTATCTCAGAATGAAATACCAGAGTTCTAGTTCTTGCTTTGCTGCTGATAAACTCAGCTCTCTGCTTGGGGTTAACCCATCAAGCGATCTTAAATCGTAGTACGTGCCATACAGAGGTGAATTGTGGAATTTTTGTATTAAGTTTGGGCTAGAAATTGTTTGTGTTTACGAATTCTACAAGAAAGTCTAACTTGGTAAGATGAACTAGAGTAGTACGAGTGCTGGATGAATCACAAGTTAGTGGGAGAGACGAATCGACAGCTACAG
>JAEIFV010000164.1:455000-477966 GCA_018904265.1 Lordiphosa collinella | reverse complement strand
AGTCCATATAATAGGTGATTTTTAAGAGCTATAAGAAAGTTTTTCAAAAATAAAAAAACACATAAAATTCAGAAAAATGCATACAATCTTTATTTGAATCGATAGTACGGTCCATATAATTTAATGTTTGAAGATTATTTCATGCAAATGTTGACCGTGACTGCGCCTCAAATGTTCCATCCGCTTAGTCCAATTTTGGCATACTCTTTCGACATTTCGTCCGGTATCTCACGAATAAATGCTTCAATGTTGTCTTCCAATGCGTCAATTGAAGCGGGCTTGTCTGTATAGACATGAGCTTTAACATAGCCCCAAAAAAATAGTCTAAAGGCGTTTAATCGCACAATCTAGGCGGCCAATTGACCGGTCCCGAATATAATCATTGTTGCGCGTGCTGTGTGGCACCGTCTTGTTGAAACCACATGTCATGCAAGTCAAGCTCTTGCATTTTGGGCAAAAACAGTTGGATATAATCTCACGGTAGCGCTCACCATTCACAGTTACGTTACGAATCGCATCATCTTTGAAGAAGTACGAGGTAAAAAGTATCGCTAATTTTGAATTTTCGCGGGTTACGTATATTCGAATTTCGATTTTTTGTGGCGTTATGTTGGTACTCATGTCTCTCACTTATGCCGACAAGCTCGGCCATTTTGAATGTTCACTAAGCTGCTTTGCTTGCACGTGTTTTGGATCGTCTTCGATTTTTACCTATTCAAAAAATGGATCAAAGAACCTGTATCAAATTTTGTGTGAAAAACGAAATTAAGTGCGCGGATGCATTCCGAATGTTGACTGTGGCATACGGAGAAGCTACCTTGGACCGAAGCAACGTTTATCGGTGGTACAAAATGTTCTCAGAAGGCCGAGAAGATGTGAACGACGAAGAGCGTGCCGGACGCCCGAGCACTTCAACAACAGACGAAAAAATTAATGAAGTGGAGAAAATGGTATTGGCCAATCGTCGAATCACCGTTAGAGAAGTTGCTGAGGACCTAAACATATCGATTGGCTCGTGCCATTCGATTTTAATCAATGATTTGGGCATGAGACGGGTCGCCGCGAAATTCGTACCAAAATTGCTCAATTGCGACCAAAAACAGCATCGCATGAACATTGCTAATGAGATGTTAAACTCTGTCCGCGACGACCCAAATTTGCTCCAGAGGGTCATAACTGGTGACGAATCGTGGGTTTATGGTTATGACGTGGAAACCAAAGCTCAATCATCTCAATGGAAGCTGCCGCACCAAGACCGAAAAAAGCGCGCCAAGTCCGGTCGAATGTGAAAGTTTTGCTGACAGTTTTCTTCGATTGCAGGGGCGTGGTGCATCATGAGTTCTTGCCACAGGGAAGAACGGTCAATAAGGAATATTACCTGCAAGTTATGCGCAATTTGCGCGAAGCAATCCGCCAGAAACGCCCGGATTTGTGGAAGAACAAAAAATTGGCTTTTGCACCACGATAACGCCCCTGCTCACACATCGTTGCTTGTGCGCGACTTTTTGGCCAAAAAACAACACACTAATGATGCCGCAGCCACCGTATTCCCCAGATCTGGCCCCCTGTGACTTTTTCTTGTTCCCTAAACTGAAGAGGCCCATGAAAGGACGACGTTACGCTACGCTTGACGAGATAAAGACGGCATCGAAGGAGGAGCTGAACAAGATAAAAAAAATGATTTTTTGAAGTGCTTCGAAGATTGGAAAACCGTTGGCACAAGTGTATAATATCTCATGGGGATTACTTTGAAGGGGACAAAATAGATATTCATGAATAAATAAATAATTTTGAAAAAAACACAAAATTCGCGATACTTTTTGAACACACCTCGTATACAGTGCCGCTCAACTGAATAGGTTTGACTTTTTTTTAGGTTTGAAACGTTATATCTCTGTAACTAGCACTCCGATTTAAGCGAAATAAATTTTGTTGTATAAAGAAATCAGTCATTTGTGAAATAGCAAAGTTTCTGTTCTGTTAGTTTTGTTTTTATATAATTTTTTATTATTTTTTTCAAAAACATAACAAAAAATCTCCATTTTTTTTTGGCTCAACTGAATAGGTTTGACCACTAAAACTATTAAACAAAAGTATATAAAGCAAAATTTCAAGGCACTCGGTAACTTAAATAATAAAGGACACTGTTTTAGCATTATTTAGTATTTGGTATGCCCACCCTTGTTCTTAATTATTTCAAACATACGGTTTGGTAAGGAATCATAATATTTTTCAATTTCATTTAGTGAAATTGTTGACCAGGCTTTTTTAATTGCTTCAACTAGGGTCCCAGAGTCACTAAATTGTCTTCCTCCTTCGTATACTCTCCTGGACAAAAGTCCCCAAATGTTCTCGATAATGTTAACGTCAGGGGAGTAAGGCGGCCACTCGAGCAATTTGACGTTTTGGTCTTTAATCCACTGTTTTACAACCCGAGCGGTATGGATGGGAGCGTTGTCATGTTGGTACGTCCATGGAATTTGACCATAAATCTCCGAAAACTGGGGAAAAGCCTTTTGGAGCACAGTCTTGTACACATTTGCGTTCATCTTCGAGGTGACAAACTGGAGCTCGCATGTTCCATAAAACGATATGGCTCCCCACACCATTACTGCACCTGCACAAGTGTGATGACGACTTAAAAAACATTCTTCCTTTCGCATATCGTGGAAATAGTAATTATAGCCATCCGGTCCATCGAGGTTGAACTTCTTTTCGTCGGAGAAGACCACCGTCTTCCACTCCTTGTTCCACGTCATGTGCATCATTGAGAGGTGTTTTTTTTTTATTTTCAATCTCTTTAAGTGTTTGGCGCTTCGAATAATTCGTTTTACCGTGGCCACACTTGCATTTACGCCGCATTCTTCCCTAATTTTACCAGCAGAAAGGTGGGAATTTGAGGCAGTTCGTAGGATAAGTCGCCTCTCCGATGCTGTTGTTGCATATTTTTTCCTCCATTCATTTTTTTTCCATAGTCTGCTTCATTACGGAGAAAATTACTCACAAGTTTTGACTTCTAGCGATTTTTTTGGCTATTTCATAGTGTTTTAAGCCAGATTCAATTAAGCCTTTCATTTGACCTTTTTCAAAATCGGTTAAAGGTTTTCCTCGGCCCATTTTACAAAAAACTGATTTCAGTTGCTTTAAATTTTGGAATACAAAAGAATTCAACTCTATTCAATCACGCAGTCAATCAAAAAGTGAAGTCAAAAGTGTCAAACCTATTCAGATGAGCCAAAAATAGAGCGCACATTTAGCGAATTTCACGATAAAAGCAAAATTCTGAATTACCGTTGCATTTGTCTCGTTACTTTTTTTGCATATAATGTTTAAACAAATGAAGGTTCAAAATAAAAAGAAAAGATAGAAAACAAATTCAATTGGAACAAAGAAAGAGGGAAAAATGTAAGAAAGATTTTTCAAACCTATTCAGTTGAGCCGCACTGTACTACATTAGTTATAGATGCGATTCAAGAAAAAACATAATTTTGGATTTTTTGAAACCATCACAAAGGTCAACCTTTTAAAAAAAACGGTCTTTGCAGACGTTCGTATACAAGAATTCATGATTTCGTTACACTTAGAACGAATTTATCTTTCTGTGATATGAAGATCAGTGAAAGAACGGTTTTTGCTATCCCTGATAAAAGATCCAGTGAGCGTTCAATGCTTCTTGGCAAATCAGCGGTTCTTTAATTGATGAGCCATTTTTATACGACAGTCAACTTCTATGAGTTTTTAGAAAACAAAATTAAATAACACCCGCGGGCGTTATTTAACTCCTGAAAGTGGCGTTATTTCACTTTTGAAAGAGAAATAACGCCCGCGGGCTTTATTTGATTTGGCGTAATTTCATGCCCCCTTTGAAATGTGGACTTAATTTGTATTATTTTTTTTTTAAAGTGCTAAAACAAGTTGGATTTGGTTACATTCTAGTTCTAAGAACCATAAAGAATCAAAATAAAATAAAATTTTATCATTTAAAGAAACCATCTTTTTTTTTATCAAAATAAGTGAAAATGTGAGATTCTTTGTTTTCCCATGTAAAAACACTTTCTTGACATACAGTGAAACTTACCATCCGCTTGAAAGTCGCACACCACCGTGTCAGGAAAACGCAAATCATACACATAGGCGCCTCCTCTCAAGTCACCCGCATAGACGAAATGTTCTCGTTCATTGCGATCCAAGGCACAAGACCACAGCTGCTTATCCTGGGCCGCAAACATGGCCGAGCAAAGTTTCGTGCGTATATCAAAGAGTTTAATCTTGGTCTCTCGACTGGCCACGGCCAACAAATGCTGCGACTCACTGAACGCCATGTCGCGTATCATCAAGTTCGAAGTGTGCATAAACTGCAAGGGCTTAAAGCTGGGCGGATCGATGAAGCGCACACCCCAACCGGGAAACAAATGCTGCGCCGATTTCTGTGAAGCTATCAACATGGCATGATTGGGACTGTAGTGCATGACCCGACATCCCGGCTCCCGTGTGATCTCAAAGTTCTTTTCCATATACAAGCGAAAGCTGGGTAAATGCTGTACACCACGCTGACCCGCCTCGTCTGAGAAGGCACCACGTGCGCCACCCGCTGCTCCTGCTCTGATCAAATCCCTCAGGCGATCATAATCTCTTTGTAGAATCAATAGCTTCTCGGAGGTCAAGGTTTGGGTTAGCTTAATGGTGGCCAATTCGGTGGTCAAGGAAAGACAACGGCGTCGCTCGGCCTCCAGTTCTTCCCGGAGGCCAGTGTCCAGCACCTGCAGACGCTTGGCATACAGATGGCGGATATCACGATATGTGGCTTTGGTCTTGCACTGGGGGCACACCTTGACCGACGACTGGCGTTGACTTTCGCTCAGCCAGCGGCGTATGCAGGATTCACCAAACAAATGTCCACAGCGAAGGGAGACCAAACGATGCTCACCACTCATCTCCCAGGAGTCCAGGCAAATGGGACAAGTCAGACCATCATCTTCGTCTTCCAAGGGGAACGACAGACGGTTTATCTTTGGGTGATTCGGTTTTGGGTGATTTGGACAGGCGCTTGCGTTTTCTGGCTGGTGAGGGTGTGGCTAGATTAACAACTTCTTGTGCTTGGCGTGAGGTGCTGGGAGGCCTCCAGGGTGGCGCAAGTGCTGGCCTTTCCATACGGGCAGCCAATAAATTTTATGTGCACTATGTCGTGGTAGGGCTCTACGGGGGGAGGGGGGCGCATGCGCCGGCGCTGCCTGCTACGCCACCTCTGGCTCGTAAGAACAAACACCTTCCTCTTGGCCTAGCAAATCCTCCGAATCTTAAGTAACCTACCACACTTTGCCTAACTTCCCCTTCGCTCAACTTCGTTTGTGTTTCTCCCTTTCATCGTCTCCACTTGTTTTTTTCTCTTGAGCTAGTCTTTTTCTTTGTTCTCTTCTAGTTTTTGCTCAAAATTTAATTACAAATGTGTTTCCAAATTTGTTCTCATTTAGAAGTGGAAAACACGCAAGGGTTTTTGGGCTCCGGTTCGGGGTAAGATTGGCTCTGAAGATTGAGATAGTCGGGCTTGATTGGGAAATAAATAAAATTTTTTAAAAGAATACTAGTTGGGTCAAACCAATTAGTTCTTTTAAATTATAACGATTATCAATTAACAATCAATTCAGAACTGGCACGGACTTGGGGAATCCGACTGTCTAATTAAAACAAAGCATTGTGATGGCCCTAGCGGGTGTTGACACAATGTGATTTCTGCCCAGTGCTCTGAATGTCAAAGTGAAGAAATTCAAGTAAGCGCGGGTCAACGGCGGGAGTAACTATGACTCTCTTAAGGTAGCCAAATGCCTCGTCATCTAATTAGTGACGCGCATGAATGGATTAACGAGATTCCTACTGTCCCTATCTACTATCTAGCGAAACCACAGCCAAGGGAACGGGCTTGGAATAATTAGCGGGGAAAGAAGACCCTTTTGAGCTTGACTCTAATCTGGCAGTGTAAGGAGACATAAGAGGTGTAGAATAAGTGGGAGATATTAGGCCTCGGCTTGGTATCGACAATGAAATACCACTACTCTTATTGTTTCCTTACTTACTTGATTAAATGGAACGTGTATCATTTCCTAGCCATTATACGGATATATTTATTATATCTTATGGTATTGGGTTTTGATGCAAGCTTCTTGATCAAAGTATCACGAGTTTGTTATATAATCGCAAACAAATTCTTTAATAAGAGAATGCATTTATGTGTTTTCAAATTGAAAATTTGGTATAACTCCAATTACTCAGGTATGATCCAATTCAAGGACATTGCCAGGTAGGGAGTTTGACTGGGGCGGTACATCTCTCAAATAATAACGGAGGTGTCCCAAGGCCAGCTCAGTGCGGACAGAAACCACACATAGAGCAAAAGGGCAAATGCTGACTTGATCTCGGTGTTCAGTACACACAGGGACAGCAAAAGCTCGGCCTATCGATCCTTTTGGTTTAAAGAGTTTTTAACAAGAGGTGTCAGAAAAGTTACCATAGGGATAACTGGCTTGTGGCGGCCAAGCGTTCATAGCGACGTCGCTTTTTGATCCTTCGATGTCGGCTCTTCCTATCATTGTGAAGCAAAATTCACCAAGCGTTGGATTGTTCACCCATGCAAGGGAACGTGAGCTGGGTTTAGACCGTCGTGAGACAGGTTAGTTTTACCCTACTAATGACAAAACGTTGTTGCGACAGCATTCCTGCGTAGTACGAGAGGAACCGCAGGTACGGACCAATGGCACAATACTTGTTCGAGCGAACAGTGGTATGACGCTACGTCCGTTGGATTATGCCTGAACGCCTCTAAGGTCGTATCCGTGCTGGACTGCAATGATAAATAAGGGGCAATTTGCATTGTATGGCTTCTAAACCATTAAAAGTTTATAATTCATTTTATGAACGACAATGGATGTGATGCCAATGTTACTTGTAACATAGTAAATTGGGAGGATCTTCGATCACCTGATGCCGCGCTAGTTACATATTAAAACATTATTTAATACAATGACAAAGCCTAGAATCAATTGTAAACGACTTTTGTAACAGGCAAGGTGTTGTAAGTGGTTGAGCAGCTGCCATACTGCGATCCACTGAAGCTTATCCTTTGCTTGATGATTCGATAAAACAAATACATGCATGTATGACGACGAACACGTCTTATGTATACTTGATATACATTTGATGCTGTTAATAGTTATACATGCATGTTTGCAAACAAGAAACCTAACCATATAATAAATACAATAATAAAAGCCGCCCAAATAACCATATGAACAAACATATATTCTCTCTATGAGGATCTATGAACTTTGTTAAGGTAGCCAAATGCATCGTCATCTAATTAGTGACGCGCATGAACTGTATATATCTCTGTATGAGAGCATATGAACTTAGAAAAAATAATATGAACGAACATATGAACATAGAAAAAAAATTTCTCTTCCTATCACATATATATTGTAATATGAGAATTTATAAACATTCTTATGGTAGCCAAATGCATCGTCATCTATTAGTGACGCACATGAACTGTATGTATCTCTATATGAGAGCATATGAACTTAGAAAAAAATATGAGTGAACATATGAACATAGAAAAAAAAATTTCTCTTCCTATCACATATATATTGTAATATGAGAATTTATAAACATTCTTATGGTAGCCAAATGCATCGTCATCTATTAGTGACGCACATGAACTGTATGTATCTCTATATGAGAGCATATGAACTTAGAAAAAATTTGAGTGAACATATGAACATAGAAAAAACATTCCTCTTCCTATCACATATATTCTTATATGAGAATTTATGAACACTCTTCAGATTGCCAAACGCATCGTCATCTACTTAGTGACGCGCATTAACTGAATGAAACAAAAGTATTCTCTATATGAGAGCATATGAACTTAGAAAAAAAAATATGAATGAACATATGAACATAGAAAAAAAAATTCCTCTTCCCATCAAATTCTTTTAGGTGCAATTATTAAACTTTGTTAACACAAAGATTCTCTTTATAAACGTTTATCAACTTAGAAAAAAAATTTTAATTTGTTCTTAGCGAGATTCATATGATTATGTTTAAATTAAATGTGAGTGAATTAATGAAAAATATTTTGAAAAAAAAACTTGTTGAATTTTACATTACTTGTAGAAAAAAAAAATAATGGTACAAATTTTAATTTAATGATACCTCATAGCTTAAATGACCGACGTAAAGATGCGTTGACCAAAAACCTATATATGGTGAACGGTTGTGCGTTCACCTATCATGTGTAGTGAATTTTTCACTACACATGATTTTTAAATAAGACATCAATAATACAATATCGTTAGATATTAAGGTAGCAAAACGTCTCGTCATCTTATTAGTGACGCAAAGTAATAAGACTGCTAAAAATTTGAATGAAAAAAATTTAGTGCACTACAGCCTAAATTAATGAAGAAAAATAACAAGGCTAAAAATTCGAATGAAACAAAAAAAAATTTTTTTGCAAAAAAATTTTCATATGCTTATGCATTGTGCATAGTGAAGAAAAATAACAAGGCAAAAAATTTGTATGAAATCAAAAAAAAAATTTTTGGAAAAAATTTTACTTGAGCTTATGTTTGCCTTAATGAAGAAAAATAACACAGCTAAGAATGATTATGAAGTAAAAAAATTTTGCTCAATGATACCTCATAGCTTAAATGACCGACGGAAAGATGCGTTGACCAAAAACCTATATATGGTGAACGGTTGTGCGTTCACCTATCATGTGTAGTGAATTTTTCACTACACATGATTTTTAAATAAGACATCAATAATACAATATCGTTAGATATTAAGGTAGCAAAACGTCTCGTCATCTTATTAGTGACGCAAAGTAATAAGACTGCTAAAAATTTGAATGAAAAAAATTTAGTGCACTACAGCCTAAATTAATGAAGAAAAATAACAAGGCTAAAAATTCGAATGAAACAAAAAAAAATTTTTTTGCAAAAAAATTTTCATATGCTTATGCATTGTGCATAGTGAAGAAAAATAACAAGGCTAAAAATTTGTATGAAATCAAAAAAAAATTTTTTGGAAAAAATTTTACTTGAGCTTATGTTTGCCTTAATGAAGAAAAATAACACAGCTAAGAATGATTATGAAGTAAAAAAATTTTGGAGAAACAAGTATTGGAAAAAATTAAGTGCACTAAAGCCTAATTTAATGAACAAAAATAGCATGGCAAAAAATTTTAATGAAATACAGAAAAAAAGAATTGTAAAAAAATTTAGTGCTCCATAGCCTAAATTAATGAAGAAAAATATTTATGAAAAAAAATTTTTTTTTGAAAATTTTTTTTATATATTTATGCTTGCATTATGAATAAAAACAGCAAGGCTAAAAATTTTAATGATATTAAAAAAAATTTTTTGAAAAAATCATATTTTGTATGGTTATGGTTGTATTATGAAGAAAAATAACAAGGGTAAAACAATTTTCATATAGCTAAATGACCGATTACGAGAAATGGTGACCAAAAACCTATATAGGAGTGAGGTCGCGCATGACATGTCAAATGGCTAAAATTATTAAAACACCCAATTCCATATGAATTTAAGCATGCCATGCCGGCTGTAGTGAGTTTATATATATTAAATAAAAATAAGTGAGAATTTTTCATAATACATGAAAATAACCTTACTTTAGTGGCACCACGAAGCTTAAACCACCGACGGCTGGACATGGTGACCAAAAACCTATATAGGGGTGACGGTCGCGCATGGCATGTCATATGGATCAAAATTATTATAACACAATTCCATATGAATTTAAGCATGCCATGCCGGCTGTAGTGAGTTTATATATATTAAATAAAAATAAGTGAGTATTTTTCATGATACATGAAAATAACCTTACTTTAGTGGTACTACGAAGCTTAAACCACCGACGGCTGGCAATGGTGACCAAAAACCTATATAGGGGTGACGGTCGCGCATGGCATGTCATATGGATCAAAATTATTATAACACAATTCCATATGAATTTAAGCATGCCATGCCGGCTGTAGTGAGTTTATATATATTAAATAAAAATAAGTGAGTATTTTTCATGATACATGAAAATAACCTTACTTTAGTGGTACTACGAAGCTTAAACCACCGATGGCTGGCAATGGTGACCAAAAACCTATATAGGGGTGACGGTCGCGCATGGCATGTCATATGGATCAAAATTATTATAACACAATTCCATATGAATTTAAGCATGCCATGCCGGCTGTAGTGAGTTTATATATATTAAATAAAAATAAGTGAGTATTTTTCATGATACATGAAAATAACCTTACTTTAGTGGTACTACGAAGCTTAAACCACCGATGGCTGGCAATGGTGACCAAAAACCTATATAGGGGTGACGGTCGCGCATGGCATGTCATATGGATCAAAATTATTATAACACAATTCCATATGAATTTAAGCATGCCATGCCGGCTGTAGTGAGTTTATATATATTAAATAAAAATAAGTGAGTATTTTTCATGATACATGAAAATAACCTTACTTTAGTGGTACTACGAAGCTTAAACCACCGATGGCTGGCAATGGTGACCAAAAACCTATATAGGGGTGACGGTCGCGCATGGCATGTCATATGGATCAAAATTATTATAACACAATTCCATATGAATTTAAGCATGCCATGCCGGCTGTAGTGAGTTTATATATATTAAATAAAAATAAGTGAGTATTTTTCATGATACATGAAAATAACCTTACTTTAGTGGTACTACGAAGCTTAAACCACCGATGGCTGGCAATGGTGACCAAAAACCTATATAGGGGTGACGGTCGCGCATGGCATGTCATATGGATCAAAATTATTATAACACAATTCCATATGAATTTAAGCATGCCATGCCGGCTGTAGTGAGTTTATATATATTAAATAAAAATAAGGAGTATTTTTCATGATACATGAAAATAACCTTACAGTGGTACTAACTTAAAACGGCTGGCAATGGTGACCAAAACCTATAAGGGGTGACGGTCGCGCATGGCATGTCTATGGATCAAAATTATTATAACACAATTCCATATGAATTTAAGCATGCCATGCCGGCTGTAGTGAGTTTATATATATTAAATAAAAATAAGTGAGTATTTTTCATGATACATGAAAATAACCTTACGTAAGTGGTACTACGAAGCTTAAACCACCGATGGCTGGCAATGGTGACCAAAAACCTATATAGGAGTGATGGTCGCGCATGGCATGTCATATGGGTAAAATTATTATAACACAATTCCATATGAATTTAAGCATGCCATGCCGGCTTTAGTGAGTTTATATATATTATATCCCGCAAGGGGCATGATGATTGAGGGACATCATGACGGGCTTGACAACCCTGCGGACCCCTGTCTAAAAAGAGTATGAGAGTGTGTCGCGCATGGCATATCATATGGATAAAACTATTTATACACCCAAGACCATATGAATTAAAACATGCCATGCGCGGCAATGTCAAGTTATATACATTAAAACAAAGTAGTGGAGTATTTTTATAATACATTTATGGACCCTTACGTAAGTGGTACCTTCAAACATAAAAGACCGATATCGGGAACTGTTGCCCAAAAACCTATACATGGTGAGTGGTTGTTCGCTCATCTAAAGTATTGTGTAGTGGGGTTGGATACGTTGACCACTGCACATGCTTTGTAAAGGAGTGAGATGGTACCAAAAAATGTCGTTATTAATCTTTAATATAAATGCTTGGCAGCGATAGACATGTACCATTGTGGATTTTGAGAGGCGGTGTCGCCAAGGTATATGAAAGTGTTAATTAAGTTATAACACTTTTATATGCATTAATTAAAGGCTCTCTTAATCGTTAATACCTACGTTTATAATCAACGTATCAATTTAAATAAGTTGGGAGTAGTTCCCTTCAAACTATACATTCGCAGTGGTTGTGAGTATAGAGTTTTACTTAATATATATTTATCACATTTTTAATACATTGCTTGCAAATTATTAATTTGTAATCAAAATAACTATGTTTATTTCAAACAAATGGATAAACAAGATCACGTGAGATATATTATATTAAGTGAAAATAAAAACATATTTTTGAACAAAAAATTTATATAGATAAATATTAGCCATAAAAATACGAACTTGAATGCTATAGAAAAATTGGCCGAGTTCGTTATTTAATTTTGAAATCTATAATATATTGCTTATTCAAAAATATATTTAGTTGTCATTTATTACACATTTAAACACAAAAAAACAAAAACATTATTCTGGTTGATCCTGCCAGTAGTTATATGCTTGTCTCAAAGATTAAGCCATGCATGTCTAAGTACACACGAATTAAAAGTGAAACCGCAAAAGGCTCATTATATCAGTTATGGTTCCTTAGATCGTTAACAGTTACTTGGATAACTGTGGTAATTCTAGAGCTAATACATGCAATTAAAACACGGATCTTTTGGGACGTGTGCTTTTATTAGGCTAAAACCAAGCGATCGCAAGATCGTTATACTGGTTGAACTCTAGATAACATGCAGATCGTATGGTCTTGTACCGACGACAGATCTTTCAAATGTCTGCCCTATCAACTTTTGATGGTAGTATCTAGGACTACCATGGTTGCAACGGGTAACGGGGAATCAGGGTTCGATTCCGGAGAGGGAGCCTGAGAAACGGCTACCACATCTAAGGAAGGCAGCAGGCGCGTAAATTACCCACTCCCAGCTCGGGGAGGTAGTGACGAAAAATAACAATACAGGACTCATATCCGAGGCCCTGTAATTGGAATGAGTACACTTTAAATCCTTTAACAAGGACCTATTGGAGGGCAAGTCTGGTGCCAGCAGCCGCGGTAATTCCAGCTCCAATAGCGTATATTAAAGTTGTTGCGGTTAAAACGTTCGTAGTTGAACTTGTGCTTCATACGGGTAGTACAACATACAATTGTAGTTCGTACTATACCTTTATGTATGTAAGCGTATTACCGGTGGAGTTCTTATATATGATTAAATACTTGTATTTTTTTATGTATTCCTCCTATTTAAAAACCTGCATTAGTGCTCTTCATCGAGTGTTATTGTGGGCCGGTACAATTACTTTGAACAAATTAGAGTGCTTAAAGCAGGCTTCAAATGCCTGAATATTCTGTGCATGGGATAATGAAATAAGACCTCTGTTCTGCTTTCATTGGTTTTCAGATCAAGAGGTAATGATAAATAGAAGCAGTTTGGGGGCATTAGTATTACGACGCGAGAGGTGAAATTCTTGGACCGTCGTAAGACTAACTTAAGCGAAAGCATTTGCCAAAGATGTTTTCATTAATCAAGAACGAAAGTTAGAGGTTCGAAGGCGATCAGATACCGCCCTAGTTCTAACCATAAACGATGCCAGCTAGCAATTGGGTGTAGCTACTTTTATGGCTCTCTCAGTCGCTTCCCGGGAAACCAAAGCTTTTGGGCTCCGGGGGAAGTATGGTTGCAAAGCTGAAACTTAAAGGAATTGACGGAAGGGCACCACCAGGAGTGGAGCCTGCGGCTTAATTTGACTCAACACGGGAAAACTTACCAGGTCCGAACATAAGTGTGTAAGACAGATTGATAGCTCTTTCTCGAATCTATGGGTGGTGGTGCATGGCCGTTCTTAGTTCGTGGAGTGATTTGTCTGGTTAATTCCGATAACGAACGAGACTCAAATATATTAAATAGATATCTTCAGGATTATGGTGTTGAAGCTTATATAGCCTTCATTCATGGTGGCAGTAAAATGTTTCTTGTGTTTGAATGTGTTTATGTAAGTGGAGCCGTACCTGTTGGTTTGTCCCATTATAAGGACACTAGCTTCTTAAATGGACAAATTGCGTCTAGCAATAATGAGATTGAGCAATAACAGGTCTGTGATGCCCTTAGATGTCCTGGGCTGCACGCGCGCTACAATGAAAGTATCAACGTGTATTTCCTAGACCGAGAGGTCCGGGTAAACCGCTGAACCACTTTCATGCTTGGGATTGTGAACTGAAACTGTTCACATGAACTTGGAATTCCCAGTAAGTGTGAGTCATTAACTCGCATTGATTACGTCCCTGCCCTTTGTACACACCGCCCGTCGCTACTACCGATTGAATTATTTAGTGAGGTCTCCGGACGTGATCACTGTGACGCCTTGCGTGTTACGGTTGTTTCGCAAAAGTTGACCGAACTTGATTATTTAGAGGAAGTAAAAGTCGTAACAAGGTTTCCGTAGGTGAACCTGCGGAAGGATCATTATTGTATGTTCCAACCGTTATTAAATACATAATAATACAAATTTACCACAATAATATATATTTCTCGCTAAAAAATATATGTATAATAAAAAAAGCTGTTCATCCATTATACACGTATGAGATATTATATATAAAAAGACACAAAAAACAAAAATAAAACACTGCGTGTATATGTACCATAATATACATGCGTTGCGATAATGTATTGTTCATCATTGTTATGTGCATACATTGGTTAATGCAACAACCTAAATATAATGTTGTACCTGCGTTCAGGTTAATGCTTCACATATATTGATTGATATCAAACATTTGCCTATAAAACTCATTGACTATCAACCGGTATTCATCAGATATGTGAAACTAAGACATTTCGCAACATTAGTTTAGGTATAAAAAAAATTTTATTGAAGGAATTGATATATGCCAGTAAAATGGTGTATTTTTAATTTCTTTCAATAAAAACACATTTGACGAAATACATTAAATAAATATATCACTCTAAGCGGTGGATCACTCGGCTCATGGGTCGATGAAGAACGCAGCAAACTGTGCGTCATCGTGTGAACTGCAGGACACATGAACATCGACATTTTGAACGCATATCGCAGTCCATGCTGTTATGTACTTTAATTAATTTTAAAGTGCTGCTTGGACTACATATGGTTGAGGGTTGTAAGACTATGCTAAATAAGTTGTTTAAAGTTTTTCGAAATTTTATGCACATGGTATATTATTGGATATATTTTTATATATATTCATAATATTAATAATAAATGAAACACATTATCTCACATATTTGTATGAGAAAAACGAAGAGAAATACTTTCTTTTTCAAATCAAATAATACTGAGGAATGTCTAGCATAAAAAATTGTAAATTTTTCATCTAGAATTGCCTCTTATTACTGATGCGGGAAGAAAATTGTTGTATATAATATTTCTCTTTGGGTTCTTTTTTTTATATTAAAAATGAAGCAAAGAAATTTTAATATATATGAAAAATCATAAAAAAAGAATTTTTAATGGTTTCAAAGTTGTTTGTGTTTGTTTTCTTACTTAATTGTGAGAAACAC
This sequence comes from Lordiphosa collinella, assembly GCA_018904265.1. NCBI lineage: Eukaryota > Metazoa > Arthropoda > Insecta > Diptera > Drosophilidae > Lordiphosa > Lordiphosa collinella. The sequence goes on along the minus strand of JAEIFV010000164.1, from coordinate 462,604 downwards.
ACAACACATTCAATTTAATATTTATGTATATAAACAACCTCAACTCATATGGGACTACCCCCTGAATTTAAGCATATTAATTAGGGGAGGAAAAGAAACTAACAAGGATTTTCTTAGTAGCGGCGAGCGAAAAGAAATCAGTTCAGCACTAAGTCACTTTGTCTTTATGGCAAATGTGAGATGCAGTGTATGGAACATCAATATTCTAGTATGAGAAATTAACGATTTAAGTCCTTCTTAAATGAGGCCATTTACCCATAGAGGGTGCCAGGCCCGTATAACGTTAATGATTACTAGATGGTGTTTCCAAAGAGTCGTGTTGCTTGATAGTGCAGCACTAAGTGGGTGGTAAACTCCATCTAAAACTAAATATAACCATGAGACCGATAGTAAACAAGTACCGTGAGGGAAAGTTGAAAAGAACTCTGAATAGAGAGTTAAATAGTACGTGAAACTGCTTAGAGGTTAAGCCCGATGAACCTGAATATCCGTTATGGAAAATTCATCATTAGAGTTGTAATATTTAAACAATATTATAATAATAGTGTGCATTTTTTCCATATAAGGACATTGTAATCTATTAGCATACAAAAATTTATCATAAAATATGGCTTATAGTTTATTTAAATTATTATGCTTGCATTTTAACATAAAATAAATGTCATTAATTTGATAAAGTGTTGATAGACTTATATGACTACAGTGCGTTATTTATTCGTAAATATATAATGGCATAATTATCATTGATTTTTGTGTTTATTATATGCACTTGTACGATTAACAATGCGAAAGATTCAGGATACCTTCGGGACCCGTCTTGAAACACGGACCAAGGAGTCTAACATATGTGCAAGTTATTGGGAATAAAAACCTAATAGCGTAATTAACTTGACTATTAATGGGATTAGTTTTTTAGCTATTTATAGTTAATTAACACAATCCCGGGGCGCTCTATATAGTTATGTATAATAATATTTATATTATTTATGCCTCTAACTGGAACGTACCTTGAGCATATATGCTGTGACCCGAAAGATGGTGAACTATACTTGATCAGGTTGAAGTCAGGGGAAACCCTGATGGAAGACCGAAACAGTTCTGACGTGCAAATCGATTGTCAGAATTGAGTATAGGGGCGAAAGACCAATCGAACCATCTAGTAGCTGGTTCCTTCCGAAGTTTCCCTCAGGATAGCTGGTGCATTGAAATATTATATAAAATAATCTTATCTGGTAAAGCGAATGATTAGAGGCCTTAGGGTCGAAACGATCTTAACCTATTCTCAAACTTTAAATGGGTAAGAACCTTAACTTTCTTGATATGAAGTTTAAGGTTATGATATAATGTGCCCAGTGGGCCACTTTTGGTAAGCAGAACTGGCGCTGTGGGATGAACCAAACGTAATGTTACGGTGCCCAAATTAACAACTCATACAGAAACCATGAAAGGCGTTGGTTGCTTAAAACAGCAGGACGGTGATCATGGAAGTCGAAATCCGCTAAGGAGTGTGTAACAACTCACCTGCCGAAGCAACTAGCCCTTAAAATGGATGGCGCTTAAGTTGTATACCTATACATTACCGCTAAAGTAGATGATTTATATTACTTGTGATATAAATTTTGAAACTTTAGTGAGTAGGAAGGTACAATGGTGTGCTTAGAAGTGTTTGGCGTAAGCCTGCATGGAGCCGCTATTGGTACAGATCTTGGTGGTAGTAGCAAATAATCGAATGAGACCTTGGAGGACTGAAGTGGAGAAGGGTTTCGTGTGAACAGTGGTTGATCACGAGTTAGTCGGTCCTAAGTTCAAGGCGAAAGCCGAAAATTTTCAAGTGAATAAAAAATGTCATCAATTTAAATATAAGTATAAAACACTTGATAATTTTGAACGAAAGGGAATACGGTTCCAATTCCGTAACCTGTTGAGTATCCGTTTGTTATTAAATATGGGCCTCGTGCTCATCCTGGCAACAGGAACGACCATAAAGAAGCCGTCGAGAGATATCGGAAGAGTTTTCTTTTCTGTTTTATAGCCGTACTACCATGGAAGTCTTTCGCAGAGAGATATGGTAGATGGGCTAGAAGAGCATGACATATACTGTTGTGTCGATATTTTCTCCTCGGACCTTGAAAATTTATGGTGGGGATACGCAAACTTCTCAACAGGCCGTACCAATATCCGCAGCTGGTCTCCAAGGTGAAGAGTCTCTAGTCGATAGAATAATGTAGGTAAGGGAAGTCGGCAAATTAGATCCGTAACTTCGGGATAAGGATTGGCTCTGAAGATTGAGATAGTCGGGCTTGATTGGGAAACAATAACATGGTTTATGTGCTCGTTCTGGGTAAATAGAATTTCTACCATTTATGGTAGTTATTTGTTCCCCGGATAGTTTAGTTACGTAGCCAATTGTGGAACTTTCTTGCTAAAATTTTTAAGAATACTAGTTGGGTCAAACCAATTAGTTCTTTTAAATTATAACGATTATCAATTAACAATCAATTCAGAACTGGCACGGACTTGGGGAATCCGACTGTCTAATTAAAACAAAGCATTGTGATGGCCCTAGCGGGTGTTGACACAATGTGATTTCTGCCCAGTGCTCTGAATGTCAAAGTGAAGAAATTCAAGTAAGCGCGGGTCAACGGCGGGAGTAACTATGACTCTCTTAAGGTAGCCAAATGCCTCGTCATCTAATTAGTGACGCGCATGAATGGATTAACGAGATTCCTACTGTCCCTATCTACTATCTAGCGAAACCACAGCCAAGGGAACGGGCTTGGAATAATTAGCGGGGAAAGAAGACCCTTTTGAGCTTGACTCTAATCTGGCAGTGTAAGGAGACATAAGAGGTGTAGAATAAGTGGGAGATATTAGGCCTCGGCTTGGTATCGACAATGAAATACCACTACTCTTATTGTTTCCTTACTTACTTGATTAAATGGAACGTGTATCATTTCCTAGCCATTATACGGATATATTTATTATATCTTATGGTATTGGGTTTTGATGCAAGCTTCTTGATCAAAGTATCACGAGTTTGTTATATAATCGCAAACAAATTCTTTAATAAGAGAATGCATTTATGTGTTTTCAAATTGAAAATTTGGTATAACTCCAATTACTCAGGTATGATCCAATTCAAGGACATTGCCAGGTAGGGAGTTTGACTGGGGCGGTACATCTCTCAAATAATAACGGAGGTGTCCCAAGGCCAGCTCAGTGCGGACAGAAACCACACATAGAGCAAAAGGGCAAATGCTGACTTGATCTCGGTGTTCAGTACACACAGGGACAGCAAAAGCTCGGCCTATCGATCCTTTTGGTTTAAAGAGTTTTTAACAAGAGGTGTCAGAAAAGTTACCATAGGGATAACTGGCTTGTGGCGGCCAAGCGTTCATAGCGACGTCGCTTTTTGATCCTTCGATGTCGGCTCTTCCTATCATTGTGAAGCAAAATTCACCAAGCGTTGGATTGTTCACCCATGCAAGGGAACGTGAGCTGGGTTTAGACCGTCGTGAGACAGGTTAGTTTTACCCTACTAATGACAAAACGTTGTTGCGACAGCATTCCTGCGTAGTACGAGAGGAACCGCAGGTACGGACCAATGGCACAATACTTGTTCGAGCGAACAGTGGTATGACGCTACGTCCGTTGGATTATGCCTGAACGCCTCTAAGGTCGTATCCGTGCTGGACTGCAATGATAAATAAGGGGCAATTTGCATTGTATGGCTTCTAAACCATTAAAAGTTTATAATTCATTTTATGAACGACAATGGATGTGATGCCAATGTTACTTGTAACATAGTAAATTGGGAGGATCTTCGATCACCTGATGCCGCGCTAGTTACATATTAAAACATTATTTAATACAATGACAAAGCCTAGAATCAATTGTAAACGACTTTTGTAACAGGCAAGGTGTTGTAAGTGGTTGAGCAGCTGCCATACTGCGATCCACTGAAGCTTATCCTTTGCTTGATGATTCGATAAAACAAATACATGCATGTATGACGACGAACACGTCTTATGTATACTTGATATACATTTGATGCTGTTAATAGTTATACATGCATGTTTGCAAACAAGAAACCTAACCATATAATAAATACAATAATAAAAGCCGCCCAAATAACCATATGAACAAACATATATTCTCTCTATGAGGATCTATGAACTTTGTTAAGGTAGCCAAATGCATCGTCATCTAATTAGTGACGCGCATGAACTGTATATATCTCTGTATGAGAGCATATGAACTTAGAAAAAATAATATGAACGAACATATGAACATAGAAAAAAAAATTTCTCTTCCTATCACATATATATTGTAATATGAGAATTTATAAACATTCTTATGGTAGCCAAATGCATCGTCATCTATTAGTGACGCACATGAACTGTATGTATCTCTATATGAGAGCATATGAACTTAGAAAAAAATATGAGTGAACATATGAACATAGAAAAAAAAATTTCTCTTCCTATCACATATATTGTAATATGAGAATTTATAAACATTCTTATGGTAGCCAAATGCATCGTCATCTATTAGTGACGCACATGAACTGTATGTATCTCTATATGAGAGCATATGAACTTAGAAAAAAATTTGAGTGAACATATGAACATAGAAAAAACATTCCTCTTCCTATCACATATATTCTTATATGAGAATTTATGAACACTCTTCAGATTGCCAAACGCATCGTCATCTACTTAGTGACGCGCATTAACTGAATGAAACAAAAGTATTCTCTATATGAGAGCATATGAACTTAGAAAAAAAAATATGAATGAACATATGAACATAGAAAAAAAAATTCCTCTTCCCATCAAATTCTTTTAGGTGCAATTATTAAACTTTGTTAACACAAAGATTCTCTTTATAAACGTTTATCAACTTAGAAAAAAAATTTTAATTTGTTCTTAGCGAGATTCATATGATTATGTTTAAATTAAATGTGAGTGAATTAATGAAAAATATTTTGAAAAAAAAACTTGTTGAATTTTACATTACTTGTAGAAAAAAAATAACATAGGTACAAATTTTAATTTAATGATACCTCATAGCTTAAATGACCGACGTAAAGATGCGTTGACCAAAAACCTATATATGGTGAACGGTTGTGCGTTCACCTATCATGTGTAGTGAATTTTTCACTACACATGATTTTTAAATAAGACATCAATAATACAATATCGTTAGATATTAAGGTAGCAAAACGTCTCGTCATCTTATTAGTGACGCAAAGTAATAAGACTGCTAAAAATTTGAATGAAAAAAATTTAGTGCACTACAGCCTAAATTAATGAAGAAAAATAACAAGGCTAAAAATTCGAATGAAACAAAAAAAAATTTTTTGCAAAAAAATTTTCATATGCTTATGCATTGTGCATAGTGAAGAAAAATAACAAGGCAAAAAATTTGTATGAAATCAAAAAAAAATTTTTGGAAAAAATTTTACTTGAGCTTATGTTTGCCTTAATGAAGAAAAATAACACAGCTAAGAATGATTATGAAGTAAAAAAATTTTGCTCAATGATACCTCATAGCTTAAATGACCGACGGAAAGATGCGTTGACCAAAAACCTATATATGGTGAACGGTTGTGCGTTCACCTATCATGTGTAGTGAATTTTTCACTACACATGATTTTTAAATAAGACATCAATAATACAATATCGTTAGATATTAAGGTAGCAAAACGTCTCGTCATCTTATTAGTGACGCAAAGTAATAAGACTGCTAAAAATTTGAATGAAAAAAATTTAGTGCACTACAGCCTAAATTAATGAAGAAAAATAACAAGGCTAAAAATTCGAATGAAACAAAAAAAAATTTTTTTGCAAAAAAATTTTCATATGCTTATGCATTGTGCATAGTGAAGAAAAATAACAAGGCAAAAAATTTGTATGAAATCAAAAAAAAATTTTTGGAAAAAATTTTACTTGAGCTTATGTTTGCCTTAATGAAGAAAAATAACACAGCTAAGAATGATTATGAAGTAAAAAAATTTTGGAGAAACAAGTATTGGAAAAAATTAAGTGCACTAAAGCCTAATTTAATGAACAAAAATAGCATGGCAAAAAATTTTAATGAAATACAGAAAAAAAGAATTGTAAAAAAATTTAGTGCTCCATAGCCTAAATTAATGAAGAAAAATATTTATGAAAAAAATTTTTTTTTTGAAAATTTTTTTATATATTTATGCTTGCATTATGAATAAAAACAGCAAGGCTAAAAATTTTAATGATATTAAAAAAAAATTTTTTGAAAAAATCATATTTTGTATGGTTATGGTTGTATTATGAAGAAAAATAACAAGGGTAAAACAATTTTCATATAGCTAAATGACCGATTACGAGAAATGGTGACCAAAAACCTATATAGGAGTGAGGTCGCGCATGACATGTCAAATGGCTAAAATTATTAAAACACCCAATTCCATATGAATTTAAGCATGCCATGCCGGCTGTAGTGAGTTTATATATATTAAATAAAAATAAGTGAGAATTTTTCATAATACATGAAAATAACCTTACTTTAGTGGCACCACGAAGCTTAAACCACCGACGGCTGGACATGGTGACCAAAAACCTATATAGGGGTGACGGTCGCGCATGGCATGTCATATGGATCAAAATTATTATAACACAATTCCATATGAATTTAAGCATGCCATGCCGGCTGTAGTGAGTTTATATATATTAAATAAAAATAAGTGAGTATTTTTCATGATACATGAAAATAACCTTACTTTAGTGGTACTACGAAGCTTAAACCACCGACGGCTGGCAATGGTGACCAAAAACCTATATAGGGGTGACGGTCGCGCATGGCATGTCATATGGATCAAAATTATTATAACACAATTCCATATGAATTTAAGCATGCCATGCCGGCTGTAGTGAGTTTATATATATTAAATAAAAATAAGTGAGTATTTTTCATGATACATGAAAATAACCTTACTTTAGTGGTACTACAAGCTTAAACCACCGATGGCTGGCAATGGTGACCAAAAACCTATATAGGGGTGACGGTCGCGCATGGCATGTCATATGGATCAAAATTATTATAACACAATTCCATATGAATTTAAGCATGCCATGCCGGCTGTAGTGAGTTTATATATATTAAATAAAAATAAGTGAGTATTTTTCATGATACATGAAAATAACCTTACTTTAGTGGTACTACGAAGCTTAAACCACCGATGGCTGGCAATGGTGACCAAAAACCTATATAGGGGTGACGGTCGCGCATGGCATGTCATATGGATCAAAATTATTATAACACAATTCCATATGAATTTAAGCATGCCATGCCGGCTGTAGTGAGTTTATATATATTAAATAAAAATAAGTGAGTATTTTTCATGATACATGAAAATAACCTTATTTAGTGGTACTACGAAGCTTAAACCACCGATGGCTGGCAATGGTGACCAAAAACCTATATAGGGGTGACGGTCGCGCATGGCATGTCATATGGATCAAAATTATTATAACACAATTCCATATGAATTTAAGCATGCCATGCCGGCTGTAGTGAGTTTATATATATTAAATAAAAATAAGTGAGTATTTTTCATGATACAT
>JAEIFV010000164.1:442500-450000 GCA_018904265.1 Lordiphosa collinella | reverse complement strand
AACCATGAGACCGATAGTAAACAAGTACCGTGAGGGAAAGTTGAAAAGAACTCTGAATAGAGAGTTAAATAGTACGTGAAACTGCTTAGAGGTTAAGCCCGATGAACCTGAATATCCGTTATGGAAAATTCATCATTAGAGTTGTAATATTTAAACAATATTATAATAATAGTGTGCATTTTTTCCATATAAGGACATTGTAATCTATTAGCATACAAAAATTTATCATAAAATATGGCTTATAGTTTATTTAAATTATTATGCTTGCATTTTAACATAAAATAAATGTCATTAATTTGATAAAGTGTTGATAGACTTATATGACTACAGTGCGTTATTTATTCGTAAATATATAATGGCATAATTATCATTGATTTTTGTGTTTATTATATGCACTTGTACGATTAACAATGCGAAAGATTCAGGATACCTTCGGGACCCGTCTTGAAACACGGACCAAGGAGTCTAACATATGTGCAAGTTATTGGGAATAAAAACCTAATAGCGTAATTAACTTGACTATTAATGGGATTAGTTTTTTAGCTATTTATAGTTAATTAACACAATCCCGGGGCGCTCTATATAGTTATGTATAATAATATTTATATTATTTATGCCTCTAACTGGAACGTACCTTGAGCATATATGCTGTGACCCGAAAGATGGTGAACTATACTTGATCAGGTTGAAGTCAGGGGAAACCCTGATGGAAGACCGAAACAGTTCTGACGTGCAAATCGATTGTCAGAATTGAGTATAGGGGCGAAAGACCAATCGAACCATCTAGTAGCTGGTTCCTTCCGAAGTTTCCCTCAGGATAGCTGGTGCATTGAAATATTATATAAAATAATCTTATCTGGTAAAGCGAATGATTAGAGGCCTTAGGGTCGAAACGATCTTAACCTATTCTCAAACTTTAAATGGGTAAGAACCTTAACTTTCTTGATATGAAGTTTAAGGTTATGATATAATGTGCCCAGTGGGCCACTTTTGGTAAGCAGAACTGGCGCTGTGGGATGAACCAAACGTAATGTTACGGTGCCCAAATTAACAACTCATACAGAAACCATGAAAGGCGTTGGTTGCTTAAAACAGCAGGACGGTGATCATGGAAGTCGAAATCCGCTAAGGAGTGTGTAACAACTCACCTGCCGAAGCAACTAGCCCTTAAAATGGATGGCGCTTAAGTTGTATACCTATACATTACCGCTAAAGTAGATGATTTATATTACTTGTGATATAAATTTTGAAACTTTAGTGAGTAGGAAGGTACAATGGTGTGCTTAGAAGTGTTTGGCGTAAGCCTGCATGGAGCCGCTATTGGTACAGATCTTGGTGGTAGTAGCAAATAATCGAATGAGACCTTGGAGGACTGAAGTGGAGAAGGGTTTCGTGTGAACAGTGGTTGATCACGAGTTAGTCGGTCCTAAGTTCAAGGCGAAAGCCGAAAATTTTCAAGTGAATAAAAAATGTCATCAATTTAAATATAAGTATAAAACACTTGATAATTTTGAACGAAAGGGAATACGGTTCCAATTCCGTAACCTGTTGAGTATCCGTTTGTTATTAAATATGGGCCTCGTGCTCATCCTGGCAACAGGAACGACCATAAAGAAGCCGTCGAGAGATATCGGAAGAGTTTTCTTTTCTGTTTTATAGCCGTACTACCATGGAAGTCTTTCGCAGAGAGATATGGTAGATGGGCTAGAAGAGCATGACATATACTGTTGTGTCGATATTTTCTCCTCGGACCTTGAAAATTTATGGTGGGGATACGCAAACTTCTCAACAGGCCGTACCAATATCCGCAGCTGGTCTCCAAGGTGAAGAGTCTCTAGTCGATAGAATAATGTAGGTAAGGGAAGTCGGCAAATTAGATCCGTAACTTCGGGATAAGGATTGGCTCTGAAGATTGAGATAGTCGGGCTTGATTGGGAAACAATAACATGGTTTATGTGCTCGTTCTGGGTAAATAGAATTTCTACCATTTATGGTAGTTATTTGTTCCCCGGATAGTTTAGTTACGTAGCCAATTGTGGAACTTTCTTGCTAAAATTTTTAAGAATACTAGTTGGGTCAAACCAATTAGTTCTTTTAAATTATAACGATTATCAATTAACAATCAATTCAGAACTGGCACGGACTTGGGGAATCCGACTGTCTAATTAAAACAAAGCATTGTGATGGCCCTAGCGGGTGTTGACACAATGTGATTTCTGCCCAGTGCTCTGAATGTCAAAGTGAAGAAATTCAAGTAAGCGCGGGTCAACGGCGGGAGTAACTATGACTCTCTTAAGGTAGCCAAATGCCTCGTCATCTAATTAGTGACGCGCATGAATGGATTAACGAGATTCCTACTGTCCCTATCTACTATCTAGCGAAACCACAGCCAAGGGAACGGGCTTGGAATAATTAGCGGGGAAAGAAGACCCTTTTGAGCTTGACTCTAATCTGGCAGTGTAAGGAGACATAAGAGGTGTAGAATAAGTGGGAGATATTAGGCCTCGGCTTGGTATCGACAATGAAATACCACTACTCTTATTGTTTCCTTACTTACTTGATTAAATGGAACGTGTATCATTTCCTAGCCATTATACGGATATATTTATTATATCTTATGGTATTGGGTTTTGATGCAAGCTTCTTGATCAAAGTATCACGAGTTTGTTATATAATCGCAAACAAATTCTTTAATAAGAGAATGCATTTATGTGTTTTCAAATTGAAAATTTGGTATAACTCCAATTACTCAGGTATGATCCAATTCAAGGACATTGCCAGGTAGGGAGTTTGACTGGGGCGGTACATCTCTCAAATAATAACGGAGGTGTCCCAAGGCCAGCTCAGTGCGGACAGAAACCACACATAGAGCAAAAGGGCAAATGCTGACTTGATCTCGGTGTTCAGTACACACAGGGACAGCAAAAGCTCGGCCTATCGATCCTTTTGGTTTAAAGAGTTTTTAACAAGAGGTGTCAGAAAAGTTACCATAGGGATAACTGGCTTGTGGCGGCCAAGCGTTCATAGCGACGTCGCTTTTTGATCCTTCGATGTCGGCTCTTCCTATCATTGTGAAGCAAAATTCACCAAGCGTTGGATTGTTCACCCATGCAAGGGAACGTGAGCTGGGTTTAGACCGTCGTGAGACAGGTTAGTTTTACCCTACTAATGACAAAACGTTGTTGCGACAGCATTCCTGCGTAGTACGAGAGGAACCGCAGGTACGGACCAATGGCACAATACTTGTTCGAGCGAACAGTGGTATGACGCTACGTCCGTTGGATTATGCCTGAACGCCTCTAAGGTCGTATCCGTGCTGGACTGCAATGATAAATAAGGGGCAATTTGCATTGTATGGCTTCTAAACCATTAAAAGTTTATAATTCATTTTATGAACGACAATGGATGTGATGCCAATGTTACTTGTAACATAGTAAATTGGGAGGATCTTCGATCACCTGATGCCGCGCTAGTTACATATTAAAACATTATTTAATACAATGACAAAGCCTAGAATCAATTGTAAACGACTTTTGTAACAGGCAAGGTGTTGTAAGTGGTTGAGCAGCTGCCATACTGCGATCCACTGAAGCTTATCCTTTGCTTGATGATTCGATAAAACAAATACATGCATGTATGACGACGAACACGTCTTATGTATACTTGATATACATTTGATGCTGTTAATAGTTATACATGCATGTTTGCAAACAAGAAACCTAACCATATAATAAATACAATAATAAAAGCCGCCCAAATAACCATATGAACAAACATATATTCTCTCTATGAGGATCTATGAACTTTGTTAAGGTAGCCAAATGCATCGTCATCTAATTAGTGACGCGCATGAACTGTATATATCTCTGTATGAGAGCATATGAACTTAGAAAAAATAATATGAACGAACATATGAACATAGAAAAAAAATTTCTCTTCCTATCACATATATATTGTAATATGAGAATTTATAAACATTCTTATGGTAGCCAAATGCATCGTCATCTATTAGTGACGCACATGAACTGTATGTATCTCTATATGAGAGCATATGAACTTAGAAAAAAATTTGAGTGAACATATGAACATAGAAAAAACATTCCTCTTCCTATCACATATATTCTTATATGAGAATTTATGAACACTCTTCAGATTGCCAAACGCATCGTCATCTACTTAGTGACGCGCATTAACTGAATGAAACAAAAGTATTCTCTATATGAGAGCATATGAACTTAGAAAAAAAAATATGAATGAACATATGAACATAGAAAAAAAAATTCCTCTTCCCATCAAATTCTTTTAGGTGCAATTATTAAACTTTGTTAACACAAAGATTCTCTTTATAAACGTTTATCAACTTAGAAAAAAAATTTTAATTTGTTCTTAGCGAGATTCATATGATTATGTTTAAATTAAATGTGAGTGAATTAATGAAAAATATTTTGAAAAAAAAACTTGTTGAATTTTACATTACTTGTAGAAAAAAAATAACATAGGTACAAATTTTAATTTAATGATACCTCATAGCTTAAATGACCGACGTAAAGATGCGTTGACCAAAAACCTATATATGGTGAACGGTTGTGCGTTCACCTATCATGTGTAGTGAATTTTTCACTACACATGATTTTTAAATAAGACATCAATAATACAATATCGTTAGATATTAAGGTAGCAAAACGTCTCGTCATCTTATTAGTGACGCAAAGTAATAAGACTGCTAAAAATTTGAATGAAAAAAAATTTAGTGCACTACAGCCTAAATTAATGAAGAAAAATAACAAGGCTAAAAATTCGAATGAAACAAAAAAAAAATTTTTTGCAAAAAAATTTTCATATGCTTATGCATTGTGCATAGTGAAGAAAAATAACAAGGCAAAAAATTTGTATGAAATCAAAAAAAAATTTTTGGAAAAAATTTTACTTGAGCTTATGTTTGCCTTAATGAAGAAAAATAACACAGCTAAGAATGATTATGAAGTAAAAAAATTTTGCTCAATGATACCTCATAGCTTAAATGACCGACGGAAAGATGCGTTGACCAAAAACCTATATATGGTGAACGGTTGTGCGTTCATTCATGTGTAGTGAATTTTTCACTACACATGATTTTTAAATAAGACATCAATAATACAATATCGTTAGATATTAAGGTAGCAAAACGTCTCGTCATCTTATTAGTGACGCAAAGTAATAAGACTGCTAAAAATTTGAATGAAAAAAATTTAGTGCACTACAGCCTAAATTAATGAAGAAAAATAACAAGGCTAAAAATTCGAATGAAACAAAAAAAAAATTTTTTTGCAAAAAAATTTTCATATGCTTATGCATTGTGCATAGTGAAGAAAAATAACAAGGCTAAAAATTTGTATGAAATAAAAAAAAAATTTTTTGGAAAAAATTTTACTTGAGCTTATGTTTGCCTTAATGAAGAAAAATAACACAGCTAAGAATGATTATGAAGTAAAAAAATTTTGGAGAAACAAGTATTGGAAAAAATTAAGTGCACTAAAGCCTAATTTAATGAACAAAAATAGCATGGCAAAAAATTTTAATGAAATACAGAAAAAAAGAATTGTAAAAAAATTTAGTGCTCCATAGCCTAAATTAATGAAGAAAAATATTTATGAAAAAAAATTTTTTTTTTGAAAATTTTTTTTTATATATTTATGCTTGCATTATGAATAAAAACAGCAAGGCTAAAAATTTTAATGATATTAAAAAAAATTTTTTGAAAAAATCATATTTTGTATGGTTATGGTTGTATTATGAAGAAAAATAACAAGGGTAAAACAATTTTCATATAGCTAAATGACCGATTACGAGAAATGGTGACCAAAAACCTATATAGGAGTGAGGTCGCGCATGACATGTCAAATGGCTAAAATTATTAAAACACCCAATTCCATATGAATTTAAGCATGCCATGCCGGCTGTAGTGAGTTTATATATATTAAATAAAAATAAGTGAGAATTTTTCATAATACATGAAAATAACCTTACTTTAGTGGCACCACGAAGCTTAAACCACCGACGGCTGGACATGGTGACCAAAAACCTATATAGGGGTGACGGTCGCGCATGGCATGTCATATGGATCAAAATTATTATAACACAATTCCATATGAATTTAAGCATGCCATGCCGGCTGTAGTGAGTTTATATATATTAAATAAAAATAAGTGAGTATTTTTCATGATACATGAAAATAACCTTACTTTAGTGGTACTACGAAGCTTAAACCACCGACGGCTGGCAATGGTGACCAAAAACCTATATAGGGGTGACGGTCGCGCATGGCATGTCATATGGATCAAAATTATTATAACACAATTCCATATGAATTTAAGCATGCCATGCCGGCTGTAGTGAGTTTATATATATTAAATAAAAATAAGTGAGTATTTTTCATGATACATGAAAATAACCTTACTTTAGTGGTACTACGAAGCTTAAACCACCGATGGCTGGCAATGGTGACCAAAAACCTATATAGGGGTGACGGTCGCGCATGGCATGTCATATGGATCAAAATTATTATAACACAATTCCATATGAATTTAAGCATGCCATGCCGGCTGTAGTGAGTTTATATATATTAAATAAAAATAAGTGAGTATTTTTCATGATACATGAAAATAACCTTACTTTAGTGGTACTACGAAGCTTAAACCACCGATGGCTGGCAATGGTGACCAAAAACCTATATAGGGGTGACGGTCGCGCATGGCATGTCATATGGATCAAAATTATTATAACACAATTCCATATGAATTTAAGCATGCCATGCCGGCTGTAGTGAGTTTATATATATTAAATAAAAATAAGTGAGTATTTTTCATGATACATGAAAATAACCTTACTTTAGTGGTACTACGAAGCTTAAACCACCGATGGCTGGCAATGGTGACCAAAAACCTATATAGGGGTGACGGTCGCGCATGGCATGTCATATGGATCAAAATTATTATAACACAATTCCATATGAATTTAAGCATGCCATGCCGGCTGTAGTGAGTTTATATATATTAAATAAAAATAAGTGAGTATTTTTCATGATACATGAAAATAACCTTACTTTAGTGGTACTACGAAGCTTAAACCACCGATGGCTGGCAATGGTGACCAAAAACCTATATAGGGGTGACGGTCGCGCATGGCATGTCATATGGATCAAAATTATTATAACACAATTCCATATGAATTTAAGCATGCCATGCCGGCTGTAGTGAGTTTATATATATTAAATAAAAATAAGTGAGTATTTTTCATGATACATGAAAATAACCTTACTTTAGTGGTACTACGAAGCTTAAACCACCGATGGCTGGCAATGGTGACCAAAAACCTATATAGGGGTGACGGTCGCGCATGGCATGTCATATGGATCAAAATTATTATAACACAATTCCATATGAATTTAAGCATGCCATGCCGGCTGTAGTGAGTTTATATATATTAAATAAAAATAAGTGAGTATTTTTCATGATACATGAA
>JAEIFV010000164.1:430000-437500 GCA_018904265.1 Lordiphosa collinella | reverse complement strand
TCGGGACCCGTCTTGAAACACGGACCAAGGAGTCTAACATATGTGCAAGTTATTGGGAATAAAAACCTAATAGCGTAATTAACTTGACTATTAATGGGATTAGTTTTTTAGCTATTTATAGTTAATTAACACAATCCCGGGGCGCTCTATATAGTTATGTATAATAATATTTATATTATTTATGCCTCTAACTGGAACGTACCTTGAGCATATATGCTGTGACCCGAAAGATGGTGAACTATACTTGATCAGGTTGAAGTCAGGGGAAACCCTGATGGAAGACCGAAACAGTTCTGACGTGCAAATCGATTGTCAGAATTGAGTATAGGGGCGAAAGACCAATCGAACCATCTAGTAGCTGGTTCCTTCCGAAGTTTCCCTCAGGATAGCTGGTGCATTGAAATATTATATAAAATAATCTTATCTGGTAAAGCGAATGATTAGAGGCCTTAGGGTCGAAACGATCTTAACCTATTCTCAAACTTTAAATGGGTAAGAACCTTAACTTTCTTGATATGAAGTTTAAGGTTATGATATAATGTGCCCAGTGGGCCACTTTTGGTAAGCAGAACTGGCGCTGTGGGATGAACCAAACGTAATGTTACGGTGCCCAAATTAACAACTCATACAGAAACCATGAAAGGCGTTGGTTGCTTAAAACAGCAGGACGGTGATCATGGAAGTCGAAATCCGCTAAGGAGTGTGTAACAACTCACCTGCCGAAGCAACTAGCCCTTAAAATGGATGGCGCTTAAGTTGTATACCTATACATTACCGCTAAAGTAGATGATTTATATTACTTGTGATATAAATTTTGAAACTTTAGTGAGTAGGAAGGTACAATGGTGTGCTTAGAAGTGTTTGGCGTAAGCCTGCATGGAGCCGCTATTGGTACAGATCTTGGTGGTAGTAGCAAATAATCGAATGAGACCTTGGAGGACTGAAGTGGAGAAGGGTTTCGTGTGAACAGTGGTTGATCACGAGTTAGTCGGTCCTAAGTTCAAGGCGAAAGCCGAAAATTTTCAAGTGAATAAAAAATGTCATCAATTTAAATATAAGTATAAAACACTTGATAATTTTGAACGAAAGGGAATACGGTTCCAATTCCGTAACCTGTTGAGTATCCGTTTGTTATTAAATATGGGCCTCGTGCTCATCCTGGCAACAGGAACGACCATAAAGAAGCCGTCGAGAGATATCGGAAGAGTTTTCTTTTCTGTTTTATAGCCGTACTACCATGGAAGTCTTTCGCAGAGAGATATGGTAGATGGGCTAGAAGAGCATGACATATACTGTTGTGTCGATATTTTCTCCTCGGACCTTGAAAATTTATGGTGGGGATACGCAAACTTCTCAACAGGCCGTACCAATATCCGCAGCTGGTCTCCAAGGTGAAGAGTCTCTAGTCGATAGAATAATGTAGGTAAGGGAAGTCGGCAAATTAGATCCGTAACTTCGGGATAAGGATTGGCTCTGAAGATTGAGATAGTCGGGCTTGATTGGGAAACAATAACATGGTTTATGTGCTCGTTCTGGGTAAATAGAATTTCTACCATTTATGGTAGTTATTTGTTCCCCGGATAGTTTAGTTACGTAGCCAATTGTGGAACTTTCTTGCTAAAATTTTTAAGAATACTAGTTGGGTCAAACCAATTAGTTCTTTTAAATTATAACGATTATCAATTAACAATCAATTCAGAACTGGCACGGACTTGGGGAATCCGACTGTCTAATTAAAACAAAGCATTGTGATGGCCCTAGCGGGTGTTGACACAATGTGATTTCTGCCCAGTGCTCTGAATGTCAAAGTGAAGAAATTCAAGTAAGCGCGGGTCAACGGCGGGAGTAACTATGACTCTCTTAAGGTAGCCAAATGCCTCGTCATCTAATTAGTGACGCGCATGAATGGATTAACGAGATTCCTACTGTCCCTATCTACTATCTAGCGAAACCACAGCCAAGGGAACGGGCTTGGAATAATTAGCGGGGAAAGAAGACCCTTTTGAGCTTGACTCTAATCTGGCAGTGTAAGGAGACATAAGAGGTGTAGAATAAGTGGGAGATATTAGGCCTCGGCTTGGTATCGACAATGAAATACCACTACTCTTATTGTTTCCTTACTTACTTGATTAAATGGAACGTGTATCATTTCCTAGCCATTATACGGATATATTTATTATATCTTATGGTATTGGGTTTTGATGCAAGCTTCTTGATCAAAGTATCACGAGTTTGTTATATAATCGCAAACAAATTCTTTAATAAGAGAATGCATTTATGTGTTTTCAAATTGAAAATTTGGTATAACTCCAATTACTCAGGTATGATCCAATTCAAGGACATTGCCAGGTAGGGAGTTTGACTGGGGCGGTACATCTCTCAAATAAT
This sequence comes from Lordiphosa collinella, assembly GCA_018904265.1. Classification (NCBI taxonomy): domain Eukaryota; kingdom Metazoa; phylum Arthropoda; class Insecta; order Diptera; family Drosophilidae; genus Lordiphosa; species Lordiphosa collinella. The sequence goes on along the minus strand of JAEIFV010000164.1, from coordinate 435,112 downwards.
AACGGAGGTGTCCCAAGGCCAGCTCAGTGCGGACAGAAACCACACATAGAGCAAAAGGGCAAATGCTGACTTGATCTCGGTGTTCAGTACACACAGGGACAGCAAAAGCTCGGCCTATCGATCCTTTTGGTTTAAAGAGTTTTTAACAAGAGGTGTCAGAAAAGTTACCATAGGGATAACTGGCTTGTGGCGGCCAAGCGTTCATAGCGACGTCGCTTTTTGATCCTTCGATGTCGGCTCTTCCTATCATTGTGAAGCAAAATTCACCAAGCGTTGGATTGTTCACCCATGCAAGGGAACGTGAGCTGGGTTTAGACCGTCGTGAGACAGGTTAGTTTTACCCTACTAATGACAAAACGTTGTTGCGACAGCATTCCTGCGTAGTACGAGAGGAACCGCAGGTACGGACCAATGGCACAATACTTGTTCGAGCGAACAGTGGTATGACGCTACGTCCGTTGGATTATGCCTGAACGCCTCTAAGGTCGTATCCGTGCTGGACTGCAATGATAAATAAGGGGCAATTTGCATTGTATGGCTTCTAAACCATTAAAAGTTTATAATTCATTTTATGAACGACAATGGATGTGATGCCAATGTTACTTGTAACATAGTAAATTGGGAGGATCTTCGATCACCTGATGCCGCGCTAGTTACATATTAAAACATTATTTAATACAATGACAAAGCCTAGAATCAATTGTAAACGACTTTTGTAACAGGCAAGGTGTTGTAAGTGGTTGAGCAGCTGCCATACTGCGATCCACTGAAGCTTATCCTTTGCTTGATGATTCGATAAAACAAATACATGCATGTATGACGACGAACACGTCTTATGTATACTTGATATACATTTGATGCTGTTAATAGTTATACATGCATGTTTGCAAACAAGAAACCTAACCATATAATAAATACAATAATAAAAGCCGCCCAAATAACCATATGAACAAACATATATTCTCTCTATGAGGATCTATGAACTTTGTTAAGGTAGCCAAATGCATCGTCATCTAATTAGTGACGCGCATGAACTGTATATATCTCTGTATGAGAGCATATGAACTTAGAAAAAATAATATGAACGAACATATGAACATAGAAAAAAAATTTCTCTTCCTATCACATATATATTGTAATATGAGAATTTATAAACATTCTTATGGTAGCCAAATGCATCGTCATCTATTAGTGACGCACATGAACTGTATGTATCTCTATATGAGAGCATATGAACTTAGAAAAAAATATGAGTGAACATATGAACATAGAAAAAAAATTTCTCTTCCTATCACATATATTGTAATATGAGAATTTATAAACATTCTTATGGTAGCCAAATGCATCGTCATCTATTAGTGACGCACATGAACTGTATGTATCTCTATATGAGAGCATATGAACTTAGAAAAAAATTTGAGTGAACATATGAACATAGAAAAAACATTCCTCTTCCTATCACATATATTCTTATATGAGAATTTATGAACACTCTTCAGATTGCCAAACGCATCGTCATCTACTTAGTGACGCGCATTAACTGAATGAAACAAAAGTATTCTCTATATGAGAGCATATGAACTTAGAAAAAAAAATATGAATGAACATATGAACATAGAAAAAAATTCCTCTTCCCATCAAATTCTTTTAGGTGCAATATTAAACTTTGTTAACACAAAGATTCTCTTTATAAACGTTTATCAACTTAGAAAAAAAATTTTAATTTGTTCTTAGCGAGATTCATATGATTATGTTTAAATTAAATGTGAGTGAATTAATGAAAAATATTTTGAAAAAAAAACTTGTTGAATTTTACATTACTTGTAGAAAAAAAATAACATAGGTACAAATTTTAATTTAATGATACCTCATAGCTTAAATGACCGACGTAAAGATGCGTTGACCAAAAACCTATATATGGTGAACGGTTGTGCGTTCACCTATCATGTGTAGTGAATTTTTCACTACACATGATTTTTAAATAAGACATCAATAATACAATATCGTTAGATATTAAGGTAGCAAAACGTCTCGTCATCTTATTAGTGACGCAAAGTAATAAGACTGCTAAAAATTTGAATGAAAAAAATTTAGTGCACTACAGCCTAAATTAATGAAGAAAAATAACAAGGCTAAAAATTCGAATGAAACAAAAAAAAATTTTTTTTGCAAAAAAATTTTCATATGCTTATGCATTGTGCATAGTGAAGAAAAATAACAAGGCAAAAAATTTGTATGAAATCAAAAAAAAATTTTTTGGAAAAAATTTTACTTGAGCTTATGTTTGCCTTAATGAAGAAAAATAACACAGCTAAGAATGATTATGAAGCAAAAAAATTTTGGAGAAAACAAGTATTGGAAAAAATTAAGATGCACTAAAGCCTAATTTAATGAACAAAAATAGCATGGCAAAAAATTTTAATGAAATACAGAAAAAAAGAATTGTAAAAAAATTTAGTGCTCCATAGCCTAAATTAATGAAGAAAAATATTTATGAAAAAAATTTTTTTTTTGAAAATTTTTTTTATATATTTATGCTTGCATTATGAATAAAAACAGCAAGGCTAAAAATTTTAATGATATTAAAAAAAATTTTTTGAAAAAATCATATTTTGTATGGTTATGGTTGTATTATGAAGAAAAATAACAAGGGTAAAACAATTTTCATATAGCTAAATGACCGATTACGAGAAATGGTGACCAAAAACCTATATAGGAGTGAGGTCGCGCATGACATGTCAAATGGCTAAAATTATTAAAACACCCAATTCCATATGAATTTAAGCATGCCATGCCGGCTGTAGTGAGTTTATATATATTAAATAAAAATAAGTGAGAATTTTTCATAATACATGAAAATAACCTTACTTTAGTGGCACCACGAAGCTTAAACCACCGACGGCTGGACATGGTGACCAAAAACCTATATAGGGGTGACGGTCGCGCATGGCATGTCATATGGATCAAAATTATTATAACACAATTCCATATGAATTTAAGCATGCCATGCCGGCTGTAGTGAGTTTATATATATTAAATAAAAATAAGTGAGTATTTTTCATGATACATGAAAATAACCTTACTTTAGTGGTACTACGAAGCTTAAACCACCGACGGCTGGCAATGGTGACCAAAAACCTATATAGGGGTGACGGTCGCGCATGGCATGTCATATGGATCAAAATTATTATAACACAATTCCATATGAATTTAAGCATGCCATGCCGGCTGTAGTGAGTTTATATATATTAAATAAAAATAAGTGAGTATTTTTCATGATACATGAAAATAACCTTACTTTAGTGGTACTACGAAGCTTAAACCACCGATGGCTGGCAATGGTGACCAAAAACCTATATAGGGGTGACGGTCGCGCATGGCATGTCATATGGATCAAAATTATTATAACACAATTCCATATGAATTTAAGCATGCCATGCCGGCTGTAGTGAGTTTATATATATTAAATAAAAATAAGTGAGTATTTTTCATGATACATGAAAATAACCTTACTTTAGTGGTACTACGAAGCTTAAACCACCGATGGCTGGCAATGGTGACCAAAAACCTATATAGGGGTGACGGTCGCGCATGGCATGTCATATGGATCAAAATTATTATAACACAATTCCATATGAATTTAAGCATGCCATGCCGGCTGTAGTGAGTTTATATATATTAAATAAAAATAAGTGAGTATTTTTCATGATACATGAAAATAACCTTACTTTAGTGGTACTACGAAGCTTAAACCACCGATGGCTGGCAATGGTGACCAAAAACCTATATAGGGGTGACGGTCGCGCATGGCATGTCATATGGATCAAAATTATTATAACACAATTCCATATGAATTTAAGCATGCCATGCCGGCTGTAGTGAGTTTATATATATTAAATAAAAATAAGTGAGTATTTTTCATGATACATGAAAATAACCTTACTTTAGTGGTACTACGAAGCTTAAACCACCGATGGCTGGCAATGGTGACCAAAAACCTATATAGGGGTGACGGTCGCGCATGGCATGTCATATGGATCAAAATTATTATAACACAATTCCATATGAATTTAAGCATGCCATGCCGGCTGTAGTGAGTTTATATATATTAAATAAAAATAAGTGAGTATTTTTCATGATACATGAAAATAACCTTACTTTAGTGGTACTACGAAGCTTAAACCACCGATGGCTGGCAATGGTGACCAAAAACCTATATAGGGGTGACGGTCGCGCATGGCATGTCATATGGATCAAAATTATTATAACACAATTCCATATGAATTTAAGCATGCCATGCCGGCTGTAGTGAGTTTATATATATTAAATAAAAATAAGTGAGTATTTTTCATGATACATGAAAATAACCTTACGTAGTGGTACTACGAAGCTTAAACCACCGATGGCTGGCAATGGTGACCAAAACCTATATAGGGGTGATGGTCGCGCATGGCTGTCATATGGTAAAATTATTATAACACATTCCATATGAATTTGCGCGCCGGCGTGGTTTTTATTTCCCGCAAGGGGCATGATGATTGAGGGACATCATGACGGGCTTGACAACCCTGCGGACCCCTGTCTAAAAAGAGTATGAGAGTGTGTCGCGCATGGCATATCATATGGATAAAACTATTTATACACCCAAGACCATATGAATTAAAACATGCCATGCGCGGCAATGTCAAGTTATATACATTAAAACAAAGTAGTGGAGTATTTTTATAATACATTTATGGACCCTTACGTAAGTGGTACCTTCAAACATAAAAGACCGATATCGGGAACTGTTGCCCAAAAACCTATACATGGTGAGTGGTTGTTCGCTCATCTAAAGTATTGTGTAGTGGGGTTGGATACGTTGACCACTGCACATGCTTTGTAAAGGAGTGAGATGGTACCAAAAAATGTCGTTATTAATCTTTAATATAAATGCTTGGCAGCGATAGACATGTACCATTGTGGATTTTGAGAGGCGGTGTCGCCAAGGTATATGAAAGTGTTAATTAAGTTATAACACTTTTATATGCATTAATTAAAGGCTCTCTTAATCGTTAATACCTACGTTTATAATCAACGTATCAATTTAAATAAGTTGGGAGTAGTTCCCTT
>JAEIFV010000164.1:407500-427500 GCA_018904265.1 Lordiphosa collinella | reverse complement strand
AAAAAATAAAACACTGCGTGTATATGTACCATAATATACATGCGTTGCGATAATGTATTGTTCATCATTGTTATGTGCATACATTGGTTAATGCAACAACCTAAATATAATGTTGTACCTGCGTTCAGGTTAATGCTTCACATATATTGATTGATATCAAACATTTGCCTATAAAACTCATTGACTATCAACCGGTATTCATCAGATATGTGAAACTAAGACATTTCGCAACATTAGTTTAGGTATAAAAAAAATTTTATTGAAGGAATTGATATATGCCAGTAAAATGGTGTATTTTTAATTTCTTTCAATAAAAACACATTTGACGAAATACATTAAATAAATATATCACTCTAAGCGGTGGATCACTCGGCTCATGGGTCGATGAAGAACGCAGCAAACTGTGCGTCATCGTGTGAACTGCAGGACACATGAACATCGACATTTTGAACGCATATCGCAGTCCATGCTGTTATGTACTTTAATTAATTTTAAAGTGCTGCTTGGACTACATATGGTTGAGGGTTGTAAGACTATGCTAAATAAGTTGTTTAAAGTTTTTCGAAATTTTATGCACATGGTATATTATTGGATATATTTTTATATATTCATAATATTAATAATAAATGAAACACATTATCTCACATATTTGTATGAGAAAAACGAAGAGAAATACTTTCTTTTTCAAATCAAATAATACTGAGGAATGTCTAGCATAAAAAATTGTAAATTTTTCATCTAGAATTGCCTCTTATTACTGATGCGGGAAGAAAATTGTTGTATATAATATTTCTCTTTGGGTTCTTTTTTTTATATTAAAAATGAAGCAAAGAAATTTTAATATATATGAAAAATCATAAAAAAAAGAATTTTTAATGGTTTCAAAGTTGTTTGTGTTTGTTTTCTTACTTAATTGTGAGAAACACACAACACATTCAATTTAATATTTATGTATATAAACAACCTCAACTCATATGGGACTACCCCCTGAATTTAAGCATATTAATTAGGGGAGGAAAAGAAACTAACAAGGATTTTCTTAGTAGCGGCGAGCGAAAAGAAATCAGTTCAGCACTAAGTCACTTTGTCTTTATGGCAAATGTGAGATGCAGTGTATGGAACATCAATATTCTAGTATGAGAAATTAACGATTTAAGTCCTTTCTTAAATGAGGCCATTTACCCATAGAGGGTGCCAGGCCCGTATAACGTTAATGATTACTAGATGGTGTTTCCAAAGAGTCGTGTTGCTTGATAGTGCAGCACTAAGTGGGTGGTAAACTCCATCTAAAACTAAATATAACCATGAGACCGATAGTAAACAAGTACCGTGAGGGAAAGTTGAAAAGAACTCTGAATAGAGAGTTAAATAGTACGTGAAACTGCTTAGAGGTTAAGCCCGATGAACCTGAATATCCGTTATGGAAAATTCATCATTAGAGTTGTAATATTTAAACAATATTATAATAATAGTGTGCATTTTTTCCATATAAGGACATTGTAATCTATTAGCATACAAAAATTTATCATAAAATATGGCTTATAGTTTATTTAAATTATTATGCTTGCATTTTAACATAAAATAAATGTCATTAATTTGATAAAGTGTTGATAGACTTATATGACTACAGTGCGTTATTTATTCGTAAATATATAATGGCATAATTATCATTGATTTTTGTGTTTATTATATGCACTTGTACGATTAACAATGCGAAAGATTCAGGATACCTTCGGGACCCGTCTTGAAACACGGACCAAGGAGTCTAACATATGTGCAAGTTATTGGGAATAAAAACCTAATAGCGTAATTAACTTGACTATTAATGGGATTAGTTTTTTAGCTATTTATAGTTAATTAACACAATCCCGGGGCGCTCTATATAGTTATGTATAATAATATTTATATTATTTATGCCTCTAACTGGAACGTACCTTGAGCATATATGCTGTGACCCGAAAGATGGTGAACTATACTTGATCAGGTTGAAGTCAGGGGAAACCCTGATGGAAGACCGAAACAGTTCTGACGTGCAAATCGATTGTCAGAATTGAGTATAGGGGCGAAAGACCAATCGAACCATCTAGTAGCTGGTTCCTTCCGAAGTTTCCCTCAGGATAGCTGGTGCATTGAAATATTATATAAAATAATCTTATCTGGTAAAGCGAATGATTAGAGGCCTTAGGGTCGAAACGATCTTAACCTATTCTCAAACTTTAAATGGGTAAGAACCTTAACTTTCTTGATATGAAGTTTAAGGTTATGATATAATGTGCCCAGTGGGCCACTTTTGGTAAGCAGAACTGGCGCTGTGGGATGAACCAAACGTAATGTTACGGTGCCCAAATTAACAACTCATACAGAAACCATGAAAGGCGTTGGTTGCTTAAAACAGCAGGACGGTGATCATGGAAGTCGAAATCCGCTAAGGAGTGTGTAACAACTCACCTGCCGAAGCAACTAGCCCTTAAAATGGATGGCGCTTAAGTTGTATACCTATACATTACCGCTAAAGTAGATGATTTATATTACTTGTGATATAAATTTTGAAACTTTAGTGAGTAGGAAGGTACAATGGTGTGCTTAGAAGTGTTTGGCGTAAGCCTGCATGGAGCCGCTATTGGTACAGATCTTGGTGGTAGTAGCAAATAATCGAATGAGACCTTGGAGGACTGAAGTGGAGAAGGGTTTCGTGTGAACAGTGGTTGATCACGAGTTAGTCGGTCCTAAGTTCAAGGCGAAAGCCGAAAATTTTCAAGTGAATAAAAAATGTCATCAATTTAAATATAAGTATAAAACACTTGATAATTTTGAACGAAAGGGAATACGGTTCCAATTCCGTAACCTGTTGAGTATCCGTTTGTTATTAAATATGGGCCTCGTGCTCATCCTGGCAACAGGAACGACCATAAAGAAGCCGTCGAGAGATATCGGAAGAGTTTTCTTTTCTGTTTTATAGCCGTACTACCATGGAAGTCTTTCGCAGAGAGATATGGTAGATGGGCTAGAAGAGCATGACATATACTGTTGTGTCGATATTTTCTCCTCGGACCTTGAAAATTTATGGTGGGGATACGCAAACTTCTCAACAGGCCGTACCAATATCCGCAGCTGGTCTCCAAGGTGAAGAGTCTCTAGTCGATAGAATAATGTAGGTAAGGGAAGTCGGCAAATTAGATCCGTAACTTCGGGATAAGGATTGGCTCTGAAGATTGAGATAGTCGGGCTTGATTGGGAAACAATAACATGGTTTATGTGCTCGTTCTGGGTAAATAGAATTTCTACCATTTATGGTAGTTATTTGTTCCCCGGATAGTTTAGTTACGTAGCCAATTGTGGAACTTTCTTGCTAAAATTTTTAAGAATACTAGTTGGGTCAAACCAATTAGTTCTTTTAAATTATAACGATTATCAATTAACAATCAATTCAGAACTGGCACGGACTTGGGGAATCCGACTGTCTAATTAAAACAAAGCATTGTGATGGCCCTAGCGGGTGTTGACACAATGTGATTTCTGCCCAGTGCTCTGAATGTCAAAGTGAAGAAATTCAAGTAAGCGCGGGTCAACGGCGGGAGTAACTATGACTCTCTTAAGGTAGCCAAATGCCTCGTCATCTAATTAGTGACGCGCATGAATGGATTAACGAGATTCCTACTGTCCCTATCTACTATCTAGCGAAACCACAGCCAAGGGAACGGGCTTGGAATAATTAGCGGGGAAAGAAGACCCTTTTGAGCTTGACTCTAATCTGGCAGTGTAAGGAGACATAAGAGGTGTAGAATAAGTGGGAGATATTAGGCCTCGGCTTGGTATCGACAATGAAATACCACTACTCTTATTGTTTCCTTACTTACTTGATTAAATGGAACGTGTATCATTTCCTAGCCATTATACGGATATATTTATTATATCTTATGGTATTGGGTTTTGATGCAAGCTTCTTGATCAAAGTATCACGAGTTTGTTATATAATCGCAAACAAATTCTTTAATAAGAGAATGCATTTATGTGTTTTCAAATTGAAAATTTGGTATAACTCCAATTACTCAGGTATGATCCAATTCAAGGACATTGCCAGGTAGGGAGTTTGACTGGGGCGGTACATCTCTCAAATAATAACGGAGGTGTCCCAAGGCCAGCTCAGTGCGGACAGAAACCACACATAGAGCAAAAGGGCAAATGCTGACTTGATCTCGGTGTTCAGTACACACAGGGACAGCAAAAGCTCGGCCTATCGATCCTTTTGGTTTAAAGAGTTTTTAACAAGAGGTGTCAGAAAAGTTACCATAGGGATAACTGGCTTGTGGCGGCCAAGCGTTCATAGCGACGTCGCTTTTTGATCCTTCGATGTCGGCTCTTCCTATCATTGTGAAGCAAAATTCACCAAGCGTTGGATTGTTCACCCATGCAAGGGAACGTGAGCTGGGTTTAGACCGTCGTGAGACAGGTTAGTTTTACCCTACTAATGACAAAACGTTGTTGCGACAGCATTCCTGCGTAGTACGAGAGGAACCGCAGGTACGGACCAATGGCACAATACTTGTTCGAGCGAACAGTGGTATGACGCTACGTCCGTTGGATTATGCCTGAACGCCTCTAAGGTCGTATCCGTGCTGGACTGCAATGATAAATAAGGGGCAATTTGCATTGTATGGCTTCTAAACCATTAAAAGTTTATAATTCATTTTATGAACGACAATGGATGTGATGCCAATGTTACTTGTAACATAGTAAATTGGGAGGATCTTCGATCACCTGATGCCGCGCTAGTTACATATTAAAACATTATTTAATACAATGACAAAGCCTAGAATCAATTGTAAACGACTTTTGTAACAGGCAAGGTGTTGTAAGTGGTTGAGCAGCTGCCATACTGCGATCCACTGAAGCTTATCCTTTGCTTGATGATTCGATAAAACAAATACATGCATGTATGACGACGAACACGTCTTATGTATACTTGATATACATTTGATGCTGTTAATAGTTATACATGCATGTTTGCAAACAAGAAACCTAACCATATAATAAATACAATAATAAAAGCCGCCCAAATAACCATATGAACAAACATATATTCTCTCTATGAGGATCTATGAACTTTGTTAAGGTAGCCAAATGCATCGTCATCTAATTAGTGACGCGCATGAACTGTATATATCTCTGTATGAGAGCATATGAACTTAGAAAAAATAATATGAACGAACATATGAACATAGAAAAAAAATTTCTCTTCCTATCACATATATATTGTAATATGAGAATTTATAAACATTCTTATGGTAGCCAAATGCATCGTCATCTATTAGTGACGCACATGAACTGTATGTATCTCTATATGAGAGCATATGAACTTAGAAAAAAATATGAGTGAACATATGAACATAGAAAAAAAAATTTCTCTTCCTATCACATATATTGTAATATGAGAATTTATAAACATTCTTATGGTAGCCAAATGCATCGTCATCTATTAGTGACGCACATGAACTGTATGTATCTCTATATGAGAGCATATGAACTTAGAAAAAAATTTGAGTGAACATATGAACATAGAAAAAACATTCCTCTTCCTATCACATATATTCTTATATGAGAATTTATGAACACTCTTCAGATTGCCAAACGCATCGTCATCTACTTAGTGACGCGCATTAACTGAATGAAACAAAAGTATTCTCTATATGAGAGCATATGAACTTAGAAAAAAAAATATGAATGAACATGTTAACACAAAGATTCTCTTTATAAACGTTTATCAACTTAGAAAAAAAATTTTAATTTGTTCTTAGCGAGATTCATATGATTATGTTTAAATTAAATGTGAGTGAATTAATGAAAAATATTTTGAAAAAAAAACTTGTTGAATTTTACATTACTTGTAGAAAAAAAATAACATAGGTACAAATTTTAATTTAATGATACCTCATAGCTTAAATGACCGACGGAAAGATGCGTTGACCAAAAACCTATATATGGTGAACGGTTGTGCGTTCACCTATCATGTGTAGTGAATTTTTCACTACACATGATTTTTAAATAAGACATCAATAATACAATATCGTTAGATATTAAGGTAGCAAAACGTCTCGTCATCTTATTAGTGACGCAAAGTAATAAGACTGCTAAAAATTTGAATGAAAAAAATTTAGTGCACTACAGCCTAAATTAATGAAGAAAAATAACAAGGCTAAAAATTCGAATGAAACAAAAAAAAATTTTTTTGCAAAAAATTTTCATATGCTTATGCATTGTGCATAGTGAAGAAAAATAACAAGGCTAAAAATTTGTATGAAATCAAAAAATTTTTGGAAAAAATTTTACTTGAGCTTATGTTTGCCTTAATGAAGAAAAATAACACAGCTAAGAATGATTATGAAGTAAAAAAATTTTGGAGAAACAAGTATTGGAAAAAATTAAGTGCACTAAAGCCTAATTTAATGAACAAAAATAGCATGGCAAAAAATTTTAATGAAATACAGAAAAAAAGAATTGTAAAAAAATTTAGTGCTCCATAGCCTAAATTAATGAAGAAAAATATTTATGAAAAAAAAATTTTTTTTTGAAAATTTTTTTTATATATTTATGCTTGCATTATGAATAAAAACAGCAAGGCTAAAAATTTTAATGATATTAAAAAAAAATTTTTGAAAAAATCATATTTTGTATGGTTATGGTTGTATTATGAAGAAAAATAACAAGGGTAAAACAATTTTCATATAGCTAAATGACCGATTACGAGAAATGGTGACCAAAAACCTATATAGGAGTGAGGTCGCGCATGACATGTCAAATGGCTAAAATTATTAAAACACCCAATTCCATATGAATTTAAGCATGCCATGCCGGCTGTAGTGAGTTTATATATATTAAATAAAAATAAGTGAGAATTTTTCATAATACATGAAAATAACCTTACTTTAGTGGCACCACGAAGCTTAAACCACCGACGGCTGGACATGGTGACCAAAAACCTATATAGGGGTGACGGTCGCGCATGGCATGTCATATGGATCAAAATTATTATAACACAATTCCATATGAATTTAAGCATGCCATGCCGGCTGTAGTGAGTTTATATATATTAAATAAAAATAAGTGAGTATTTTTCATGATACATGAAAATAACCTTACTTTAGTGGTACTACGAAGCTTAAACCACCGACGGCTGGCAATGGTGACCAAAAACCTATATAGGGGTGACGGTCGCGCATGGCATGTCATATGGATCAAAATTATTATAACACAATTCCATATGAATTTAAGCATGCCATGCCGGCTGTAGTGAGTTTATATATATTAAATAAAAATAAGTGAGTATTTTTCATGATACATGAAAATAACCTTACTTTAGTGGTACTACGAAGCTTAAACCACCGATGGCTGGCAATGGTGACCAAAAACCTATATAGGGGTGACGGTCGCGCATGGCATGTCATATGGATCAAAATTATTATAACACAATTCCATATGAATTTAAGCATGCCATGCCGGCTGTAGTGAGTTTATATATATTAAATAAAAATAAGTGAGTATTTTTCATGATACATGAAAATAACCTTACTTTAGTGGTACTACGAAGCTTAAACCACCGATGGCTGGCAATGGTGACCAAAAACCTATATAGGGGTGACGGTCGCGCATGGCATGTCATATGGATCAAAATTATTATAACACAATTCCATATGAATTTAAGCATGCCATGCCGGCTGTAGTGAGTTTATATATATTAAATAAAAATAAGTGAGTATTTTTCATGATACATGAAAATAACCTTACTTTAGTGGTACTACGAAGCTTAAACCACCGATGGCTGGCAATGGTGACCAAAAACCTATATAGGGGTGACGGTCGCGCATGGCATGTCATATGGATCAAAATTATTATAACACAATTCCATATGAATTTAAGCATGCCATGCCGGCTGTAGTGAGTTTATATATATTAAATAAAAATAAGTGAGTATTTTTCATGATACATGAAAATAACCTTACTTTAGTGGTACTACGAAGCTTAAACCACCGATGGCTGGCAATGGTGACCAAAAACCTATATAGGGGTGACGGTCGCGCATGGCATGTCATATGGATCAAAATTATTATAACACAATTCCATATGAATTTAAGCATGCCATGCCGGCTGTAGTGAGTTTATATATATTAAATAAAAATAAGTGAGTATTTTTCATGATACATGAAAATAACCTTACTTTAGTGGTACTACGAAGCTTAAACCACCGATGGCTGGCAATGGTGACCAAAAACCTATATAGGGGTGACGGTCGCGCATGGCATGTCATATGGATCAAAATTATTATAACACAATTCCATATGAATTTAAGCATGCCATGCCGGCTGTAGTGAGTTTATATATATTAAATAAAAATAAGTGAGTATTTTTCATGATACATGAAAATAACCTTACGTAAGTGGTACTACGAAGCTTAAACCACCGATGGCTGGCAATGGTGACCAAAAACCTATATAGGAGTGATGGTCGCGCATGGCATGTCATATGGGTAAAATTATTATAACACAATTCCATATGAATTTAAGCATGCCATGCCGGCTTTAGTGAGTTTATATATATTATATCCCGCAAGGGGCATGATGATTGAGGGACATCATGACGGGCTTGACAACCCTGCGGACCCCTGTCTAAAAAGAGTATGAGAGTGTGTCGCGCATGGCATATCATATGGATAAAACTATTTATACACCCAAGACCATATGAATTAAAACATGCCATGCGCGGCAATGTCAAGTTATATACATTAAAACAAAGTAGTGGAGTATTTTTATAATACATTTATGGACCCTTACGTAAGTGGTACCTTCAAACATAAAAGACCGATATCGGGAACTGTTGCCCAAAAACCTATACATGGTGAGTGGTTGTTCGCTCATCTAAAGTATTGTGTAGTGGGGTTGGATACGTTGACCACTGCACATGCTTTGTAAAGGAGTGAGATGGTACCAAAAAATGTCGTTATTAATCTTTAATATAAATGCTTGGCAGCGATAGACATGTACCATTGTGGATTTTGAGAGGCGGTGTCGCCAAGGTATATGAAAGTGTTAATTAAGTTATAACACTTTTATATGCATTAATTAAAGGCTCTCTTAATCGTTAATACCTACGTTTATAATCAACGTATCAATTTAAATAAGTTGGGAGTAGTTCCCTTCAAAAACTATACATTCGCAGTGGTTGTGAGTATAGAGTTTTACTTAATATATATTTATCACATTTTTAATACATTGCTTGCAAATTATTAATTTGTAATCAAAATAACTATGTTTATTTCAAACAAATGGATAAACAAGATCACGTGAGATATATTATATTAAGTGAAAATAAAAACATATTTTTGAACAAAAAATTTATATAGATAAATATTAGCCATAAAAATACGAACTTGAATGCTATAGAAAAATTGGCCGAGTTCGTTATTTAATTTTGAAATCTATAATATATTGCTTATTCAAAAATATATTTAGTTGTCATTTATTACACATTTAAACACAAAAAAACAAAAACATTATTCTGGTTGATCCTGCCAGTAGTTATATGCTTGTCTCAAAGATTAAGCCATGCATGTCTAAGTACACACGAATTAAAAGTGAAACCGCAAAAGGCTCATTATATCAGTTATGGTTCCTTAGATCGTTAACAGTTACTTGGATAACTGTGGTAATTCTAGAGCTAATACATGCAATTAAAACACGGATCTTTTGGGACGTGTGCTTTTATTAGGCTAAAACCAAGCGATCGCAAGATCGTTATACTGGTTGAACTCTAGATAACATGCAGATCGTATGGTCTTGTACCGACGACAGATCTTTCAAATGTCTGCCCTATCAACTTTTGATGGTAGTATCTAGGACTACCATGGTTGCAACGGGTAACGGGGAATCAGGGTTCGATTCCGGAGAGGGAGCCTGAGAAACGGCTACCACATCTAAGGAAGGCAGCAGGCGCGTAAATTACCCACTCCCAGCTCGGGGAGGTAGTGACGAAAAATAACAATATCGAACCCTGATTCCCCGTTACCCGTTGGCAACCATGGTAGTCCTAGATACTACCATCAAAAGTTGATAGGGCAGACATTTGAAAGATCTGTCGTCGGTACAAGACCATACGATCTGCATGTTATCTAGAGTTCAACCAGTATAACGATCTTGCGATCGCTTGGTTTTAGCCTAATAAAAGCACACGTCCCAAAAGATCCGTGTTTTAATTGCATGTATTAGCTCTAGAATTACCACAGTTATCCAAGTAACTGTTAACGATCTAAGGAACCATAACTGATATAATGAGCCTTTTGCGGTTTCACTTTTAATTCGTGTGTACTTAGACATGCATGGCTTAATCTTTGAGACAAGCATATAACTACTGGCAGGATCAACCAGAATAATGTTTTTGTTTTTTTGTGTTTAAATGTGTAATAAATGACAACTAAATATATTTTTGAATAAGCAATATATTATAGATTTCAAAATTAAATAACGAACTCGGCCAATTTTTCTATAGCATTCAAGTTCGTATTTTTATGGCTAATATTTATCTATATAAATTTTTTGTTCAAAAATATGTTTTTATTTTCACTTAATATAATATATCTCACGTGATCTTGTTTATCCATTTGTTTGAAATAAACATAGTTATTTTGATTACAAATTAATAATTTGCAAGCAATGTATTAAAAATGTGATAAATATATATTAAGTAAAACTCTATACTCACAACCACTGCGAATGTATAGTTTGAAGGGAACTACTCCCAACTTATTTAAATTGATACGTTGATTATAAACGTAGGTATTAACGATTAAGAGAGCCTTTAATTAATGCATATAAAAGTGTTATAACTTAATTAACACTTTCATATACCTTGGCGACACCGCCTCTCAAAATCCACAATGGTACATGTCTATCGCTGCCAAGCATTTATATTAAAGATTAATAACGACATTTTTTGGTACCATCTCACTCCTTTACAAAGCATGTGCAGTGGTCAACGTATCCAACCCCACTACACAATACTTTAGATGAGCGAACAACCACTCACCATGTATAGGTTTTTGGGCAACAGTTCCCGATATCGGTCTTTTATGTTTGAAGGTACCACTTACGTAAGGGTCCATAAATGTATTATAAAAATACTCCACTACTTTGTTTTAATGTATATAACTTGACATTGCCGCGCATGGCATGTTTTAATTCATATGGTCTTGGGTGTATAAATAGTTTTATCCATATGATATGCCATGCGCGACACACTCTCATACTCTTTTTAGACAGGGGTCCGCAGGGTTGTCAAGCCCGTCATGATGTCCCTCAATCATCATGCCCCTTGCGGGATATAATATATATAAACTCACTAAAGCCGGCATGGCATGCTTAAATTCATATGGAATTGTGTTATAATAATTTTACCCATATGACATGCCATGCGCGACCATCACTCCCTATATAGGTTTTTGGTCACCATTGCCAGCCATCGGTGGTTTAAGCTTCGTAGTACCACTTACGTAAGGTTATTTTCATGTATCATGAAAAATACTCACTTATTTTTATTTAATATATATAAACTCACTACAGCCGGCATGGCATGCTTAAATTCATATGGAATTGTGTTATAATAATTTTGATCCATATGACATGCCATGCGCGACCGTCACCCCTATATAGGTTTTTGGTCACCATTGCCAGCCATCGGTGGTTTAAGCTTCGTAGTACCACTAAAGTAAGGTTATTTTCATGTATCATGAAAAATACTCACTTATTTTTATTTAATATATATAAACTCACTACAGCCGGCATGGCATGCTTAAATTCATATGGAATTGTGTTATAATAATTTTGATCCATATGACATGCCATGCGCGACCGTCACCCCTATATAGGTTTTTGGTCACCATTGCCAGCCATCGGTGGTTTAAGCTTCGTAGTACCACTAAAGTAAGGTTATTTTCATGTATCATGAAAAATACTCACTTATTTTTATTTAATATATATAAACTCACTACAGCCGGCATGGCATGCTTAAATTCATATGGAATTGTGTTATAATAATTTTGATCCATATGACATGCCATGCGCGACCGTCACCCCTATATAGGTTTTTGGTCACCATTGCCAGCCATCGGTGGTTTAAGCTTCGTAGTACCACTAAAGTAAGGTTATTTTCATGTATCATGAAAAATACTCACTTATTTTTATTTAATATATATAAACTCACTACAGCCGGCATGGCATGCTTAAATTCATATGGAATTGTGTTATAATAATTTTGATCCATATGACATGCCATGCGCGACCGTCACCCCTATATAGGTTTTTGGTCACCATTGCCAGCCATCGGTGGTTTAAGCTTCGTAGTACCACTAAAGTAAGGTTATTTTCATGTATCATGAAAAATACTCACTTATTTTTATTTAATATATATAAACTCACTACAGCCGGCATGGCATGCTTAAATTCATATGGAATTGTGTTATAATAATTTTGATCCATATGACATGCCATGCGCGACCGTCACCCCTATATAGGTTTTTGGTCACCATTGCCAGCCGTCGGTGGTTTAAGCTTCGTAGTACCACTAAAGTAAGGTTATTTTCATGTATCATGAAAAATACTCACTTATTTTTATTTAATATATATAAACTCACTACAGCCGGCATGGCATGCTTAAATTCATATGGAATTGTGTTATAATAATTTTGATCCATATGACATGCCATGCGCGACCGTCACCCCTATATAGGTTTTTGGTCACCATTGCCAGCCGTCGGTGGTTTAAGCTTCGTAGTACCACTAAAGTAAGGTTATTTTCATGTATCATGAAAAATACTCACTTATTTTTATTTAATATATATAAACTCACTACAGCCGGCATGGCATGCTTAAATTCATATGGAATTGTGTTATAATAATTTTGATCCATATGACATGCCATGCGCGACCGTCACCCCTATATAGGTTTTTGGTCACCATGTCCAGCCGTCGGTGGTTTAAGCTTCGTGGTGCCACTAAAGTAAGGTTATTTTCATGTATTATGAAAAATTCTCACTTATTTTTATTTAATATATATAAACTCACTACAGCCGGCATGGCATGCTTAAATTCATATGGAATTGGGTGTTTTAATAATTTTAGCCATTTGACATGTCATGCGCGACCTCACTCCTATATAGGTTTTTGGTCACCATTTCTCGTAATCGGTCATTTAGCTATATGAAAATTGTTTTACCCTTGTTATTTTTCTTCATAATACAACCATAACCATACAAAATATGATTTTTTCAAAAAATTTTTTTTTAATATCATTAAAATTTTTAGCCTTGCTGTTTTTATTCATAATGCAAGCATAAATATATAAAAAAAAATTTTCAAAAAAAAAATTTTTTTCATAAATATTTTTCTTCATTAATTTAGGCTATGGAGCACTAAATTTTTTTACAATTCTTTTTTTCTGTATTTCATTAAAATTTTTTGCCATGCTATTTTTGTTCATTAAATTAGGCTTTAGTGCACTTAATTTTTTCCAATACTTGTTTCTCCAAAATTTTTTTACTTCATAATCATTCTTAGCTGTGTTATTTTTCTTCATTAAGGCAAACATAAGCTCAAGTAAAATTTTTTCCAAAAATTTTTTTTTGATTTCATACAAATTTTTAGCCTTGTTATTTTTCTTCACTATGCACAATGCATAAGCATATGAAAATTTTTTTGCAAAAAAATTTTTTTTGTTTCATTCGAATTTTTAGCCTTGTTATTTTTCTTCATTAATTTAGGCTGTAGTGCACTAAATTTTTTTCATTCAAATTTTTAGCAGTCTTATTACTTTGCGTCACTAATAAGATGACGAGACGTTTTGCTACCTTAATATCTAACGATATTGTATTATTGATGTCTTATTTAAAAATCATGTGTAGTGAAAAATTCACTACACATGATAGGTGAACGCACAACCGTTCACCATATATAGGTTTTTGGTCAACGCATCTTTCCGTCGGTCATTTAAGCTATGAGGTATCATTGAGCAAAATTTTTTTACTTCATAATCATTCTTAGCTGTGTTATTTTTCTTCATTAAGGCAAACATAAGCTCAAGTAAAATTTTTTCCAAAAATTTTTTTTTGATTTCATACAAATTTTTTGCCTTGTTATTTTTCTTCTTCACTATGCACAATGCATAAGCATATGAAAATTTTTTTGCAAAAAAATTTTTTTTGTTTCATTCGAATTTTTAGCCTTGTTATTTTTCTTCATTAATTTAGGCTGTAGTGCACTAAATTTTTTTCATTCAAATTTTTAGCAGTCTTATTACTTTGCGTCACTAATAAGATGACGAGACGTTTTGCTACCTTAATATCTAACGATATTGTATTATTGATGTCTTATTTAAAAATCATGTGTAGTGAAAAATTCACTACACATGATAGGTGAACGCACAACCGTTCACCATATATAGGTTTTTGGTCAACGCATCTTTACGTCGGTCATTTAAGCTATGAGGTATCATTAAATTAAAATTTGTACCTATGTTATTTTTTTCCCTACAAGTAATGTAAAATTCAACAAGTTTTTTTTTCAAAATATTTTTCATTAATTCACTCACATTTAATTTAAACATAATCATATGAATCTCGCTAAGAACAAATTAAAATTTTTTTTCTAAGTTGATAAACGTTTATAAAGAGAATCTTTGTGTTAACAAAGTTTAATAATTGCACCTAAAAGAATTTGATGGGAAGAGGAATTTTTTTTTCTATGTTCATATGTTCATTCATATTTTTTTTTCTAAGTTCATATGCTCTCATATAGAGAATACTTTTGTTTCATTCAGTTAATGCGCGTCACTAAGTAGATGACGATGCGTTTGGCAATCTGAAGAGTGTTCATAAATTCTCATATAAGAATATATGTGATAGGAAGAGGAATGTTTTTTCTATGTTCATATGTTCACTCAAATTTTTTTCTAAGTTCATATGCTCTCATATAGAGATACATACAGTTCATGTGCGTCACTAATAGATGACGATGCATTTGGCTACCATAAGAATGTTTATAAATTCTCATATTACAATATATGTGATAGGAAGAGAAATTTTTTTTTCTATGTTCATATGTTCACTCATATTTTTTTCTAAGTTCATATGCTCTCATATAGAGATACATACAGTTCATGTGCGTCACTAATAGATGACGATGCATTTGGCTACCATAAGAATGTTTATAAATTCTCATATTACAATATATATGTGATAGGAAGAGAAATTTTTTTTCTATGTTCATATGTTCGTTCATATTATTTTTTCTAAGTTCATATGCTCTCATACAGAGATATATACAGTTCATGCGCGTCACTAATTAGATGACGATGCATTTGGCTACCTTAACAAAGTTCATAGATCCTCATAGAGAGAATATATGTTTGTTCATATGGTTATTTGGGCGGCTTTTATTATTGTATTTATTATATGGTTAGGTTTCTTGTTTGCAAACATGCATGTATAACTATTAACAGCATCAAATGTATATCAAGTATACATAAGACGTGTTCGTCGTCATACATGCATGTATTTGTTTTATCGAATCATCAAGCAAAGGATAAGCTTCAGTGGATCGCAGTATGGCAGCTGCTCAACCACTTACAACACCTTGCCTGTTACAAAAGTCGTTTACAATTGATTCTAGGCTTTGTCATTGTATTAAATAATGTTTTAATATGTAACTAGCGCGGCATCAGGTGATCGAAGATCCTCCCAATTTACTATGTTACAAGTAACATTGGCATCACATCCATTGTCGTTCATAAAATGAATTATAAACTTTTAATGGTTTAGAAGCCATACAATGCAAATTGCCCCTTATTTATCATTGCAGTCCAGCACGGATACGACCTTAGAGGCGTTCAGGCATAATCCAACGGACGTAGCGTCATACCACTGTTCGCTCGAACAAGTATTGTGCCATTGGTCCGTACCTGCGGTTCCTCTCGTACTACGCAGGAATGCTGTCGCAACAACGTTTTGTCATTAGTAGGGTAAAACTAACCTGTCTCACGACGGTCTAAACCCAGCTCACGTTCCCTTGCATGGGTGAACAATCCAACGCTTGGTGAATTTTGCTTCACAATGATAGGAAGAGCCGACATCGAAGGATCAAAAAGCGACGTCGCTATGAACGCTTGGCCGCCACAAGCCAGTTATCCCTATGGTAACTTTTCTGACACCTCTTGTTAAAAACTCTTTAAACCAAAAGGATCGATAGGCCGAGCTTTTGCTGTCCCTGTGTGTACTGAACACCGAGATCAAGTCAGCATTTGCCCTTTTGCTCTATGTGTGGTTTCTGTCCGCACTGAGCTGGCCTTGGGACACCTCCGTTATTATTTGAGAGATGTACCGCCCCAGTCAAACTCCCTACCTGGCAATGTCCTTGAATTGGATCATACCTGAGTAATTGGAGTTATACCAAATTTTCAATTTGAAAACACATAAATGCATTCTCTTATTAAAGAATTTGTTTGCGATTATATAACAAACTCGTGATACTTTGATCAAGAAGCTTGCATCAAAACCCAATACCATAAGATATAATAAATATATCCGTATAATGGCTAGGAAATGATACACGTTCCATTTAATCAAGTAAGTAAGGAAACAATAAGAGTAGTGGTATTTCATTGTCGATACCAAGCCGAGGCCTAATATCTCCCACTTATTCTACACCTCTTATGTCTCCTTACACTGCCAGATTAGAGTCAAGCTCAAAAGGGTCTTCTTTCCCCGCTAATTATTCCAAGCCCGTTCCCTTGGCTGTGGTTTCGCTAGATAGTAGATAGGGACAGTAGGAATCTCGTTAATCCATTCATGCGCGTCACTAATTAGATGACGAGGCATTTGGCTACCTTAAGAGAGTCATAGTTACTCCCGCCGTTGACCCGCGCTTACTTGAATTTCTTCACTTTGACATTCAGAGCACTGGGCAGAAATCACATTGTGTCAACACCCGCTAGGGCCATCACAATGCTTTGTTTTAATTAGACAGTCGGATTCCCCAAGTCCGTGCCAGTTCTGAATTGATTGTTAATTGATAATCGTTATAATTTAAAAGAACTAATTGGTTTGACCCAACTAGTATTCTTAAAAATTTTAGCAAGAAAGTTCCACAATTGGCTACGTAACTAAACTATCCGGGGAACAAATAACTACCATAAATGGTAGAAATTCTATTTACCCAGAACGAGCACATAAACCATGTTATTGTTTCCCAATCAAGCCCGACTATCTCAATCTTCAGAGCCAATCCTTATCCCGAAGTTACGGATCTAATTTGCCGACTTCCCTTACCTACATTATTCTATCGACTAGAGACTCTTCACCTTGGAGACCAGCTGCGGATATTGGTACGGCCTGTTGAGAAGTTTGCGTATCCCCACCATAAATTTTCAAGGTCCGAGGAGAAAATATCGACACAACAGTATATGTCATGCTCTTCTAGCCCATCTACCATATCTCTCTGCGAAAGACTTCCATGGTAGTACGGCTATAAAACAGAAAAGAAAACTCTTCCGATATCTCTCGACGGCTTCTTTATGGTCGTTCCTGTTGCCAGGATGAGCACGAGGCCCATATTTAATAACAAACGGATACTCAACAGGTTACGGAATTGGAACCGTATTCCCTTTCGTTCAAAATTATCAAGTGTTTTATACTTATATTTAAATTGATGACATTTTTTATTCACTTGAAAATTTTCGGCTTTCGCCTTGAACTTAGGACCGACTAACTCGTGATCAACCACTGTTCACACGAAACCCTTCTCCACTTCAGTCCTCCAAGGTCTCATTCGATTATTTGCTACTACCACCAAGATCTGTACCAATAGCGGCTCCATGCAGGCTTACGCCAAACACTTCTAAGCACACCATTGTACCTTCCTACTCACTAAAGTTTCAAAATTTATATCACAAGTAATATAAATCATCTACTTTAGCGGTAATGTATAGGTATACAACTTAAGCGCCATCCATTTTAAGGGCTAGTTGCTTCGGCAGGTGAGTTGTTACACACTCCTTAGCGGATTTCGACTTCCATGATCACCGTCCTGCTGTTTTAAGCAACCAACGCCTTTCATGGTTTCTGTATGAGTTGTTAATTTGGGCACCGTAACATTACGTTTGGTTCATCCCACAGCGCCAGTTCTGCTTACCAAAAGTGGCCCACTGGGCACATTATATCATAACCTTAAACTTCATATCAAGAAAGTTAAGGTTCTTACCCATTTAAAGTTTGAGAATAGGTTAAGATCGTTTCGACCCTAAGGCCTCTAATCATTCGCTTTACCAGATAAGATTATTTTATATAATATTTCAATGCACCAGCTATCCTGAGGGAAACTTCGGAAGGAACCAGCTACTAGATGGTTCGATTGGTCTTTCGCCCCTATACTCAATTCTGACAATCGATTTGCACGTCAGAACTGTTTCGGTCTTCCATCAGGGTTTCCCCTGACTTCAACCTGATCAAGTATAGTTCACCATCTTTCGGGTCACAGCATATATGCTCAAGGTACGTTCCAGTTAGAGGCATAAATAATATAAATATTATTATACATAACTATATAGAGCGCCCCGGGATTGTGTTAATTAACTATAAATAGCTAAAAAACTAATCCCATTAATAGTCAAGTTAATTACGCTATTAGGTTTTTATTCCCAATAACTTGCACATATGTTAGACTCCTTGGTCCGTGTTTCAAGACGGGTCCCGAAGGTATCCTGAATCTTTCGCATTGTTAATCGTACAAGTGCATATAATAAACACAAAAATCAATGATAATTATGCCATTATATATTTACGAATAAATAACGCACTGTAGTCATATAAGTCTATCAACACTTTATCAAATTAATGACATTTATTTTATGTTAAAATGCAAGCATAATAATTTAAATAAACTATAAGCCATATTTTATGATAAATTTTTGTATGCTAATAGATTACAATGTCCTTATATGGAAAAAATGCACACTATTATTATAATATTGTTTAAATATTACAACTCTAATGATGAATTTTCCATAACGGATATTCAGGTTCATCGGGCTTAACCTCTAAGCAGTTTCACGTACTATTTAACTCTCTATTCAGAGTTCTTTTCAACTTTCCCTCACGGTACTTGTTTACTATCGGTCTCATGGTTATATTTAGTTTTAGATGGAGTTTACCACCCACTTAGTGCTGCACTATCAAGCAACACGACTCTTTGGAAACACCATCTAGTAATCATTAACGTTATACGGGCCTGGCACCCTCTATGGGTAAATGGCCTCATTTAAGAAGGACTTAAATCGTTAATTTCTCATACTAGAATATTGATGTTCCATACACTGCATCTCACATTTGCCATAAAGACAAAGTGACTTAGTGCTGAACTGATTTCTTTTCGCTCGCCGCTACTAAGAAAATCCTTGTTAGTTTCTTTTCCTCCCCTAATTAATATGCTTAAATTCAGGGGGTAGTCCCATATGAGTTGAGGTTGTTTATATACATAAATATTAAATTGAATGTGTTGTGTGTTTCTCACAATTAAGTAAGAAAACAAACACAAACAACTTTGAAACCATTAAAAATTCTTTTTTTATGATTTTTCATATATATTAAAATTTCTTTGCTTCATTTTTAATATAAAAAAAAGAACCCAAAGAGAAATATTATATACAACAATTTTCTTCCCGCATCAGTAATAAGAGGCAATTCTAGATGAAAAATTTACAATTTTTTATGCTAGACATTCCTCAGTATTATTTGATTTGAAAAAGAAAGTATTTCTCTTCGTTTTTCTCATACAAATATGTGAGATAATGTGTTTCATTTATTATTAATATTATGAATATATAAAAAATATATCCAATAATATACCATGTGCATAAAATTTCGAAAAACTTTAAACAACTTATTTAGCATAGTCTTACAACCCTCAACC
>JAEIFV010000164.1:395000-405000 GCA_018904265.1 Lordiphosa collinella | reverse complement strand
AGAATTACCACAGTTATCCAAGTAACTGTTAACGATCTAAGGAACCATAACTGATATAATGAGCCTTTTGCGGTTTCACTTTTAATTCGTGTGTACTTAGACATGCATGGCTTAATCTTTGAGACAAGCATATAACTACTGGCAGGATCAACCAGAATAATGTTTTTGTTTTTTTGTGTTTAAATGTGTAATAAATGACAACTAAATATATTTTTGAATAAGCAATATATTATAGATTTCAAAATTAAATAACGAACTCGGCCAATTTTTCTATAGCATTCAAGTTCGTATTTTTATGGCTAATATTTATCTATATAAATTTTTTGTTCAAAAATATGTTTTTATTTTCACTTAATATAATATATCTCACGTGATCTTGTTTATCCATTTGTTTGAAATAAACATAGTTATTTTGATTACAAATTAATAATTTGCAAGCAATGTATTAAAAATGTGATAAATATATATTAAGTAAAACTCTATACTCACAACCACTGCGAATGTATAGTTTGAAGGGAACTACTCCCAACTTATTTAAATTGATACGTTGATTATAAACGTAGGTATTAACGATTAAGAGAGCCTTTAATTAATGCATATAAAAGTGTTATAACTTAATTAACACTTTCATATACCTTGGCGACACCGCCTCTCAAAATCCACAATGGTACATGTCTATCGCTGCCAAGCATTTATATTAAAGATTAATAACGACATTTTTTGGTACCATCTCACTCCTTTACAAAGCATGTGCAGTGGTCAACGTATCCAACCCCACTACACAATACTTTAGATGAGCGAACAACCACTCACCATGTATAGGTTTTTGGGCAACAGTTCCCGATATCGGTCTTTTATGTTTGAAGGTACCACTTACGTAAGGGTCCATAAATGTATTATAAAAATACTCCACTACTTTGTTTTAATGTATATAACTTGACATTGCCGCGCATGGCATGTTTTAATTCATATGGTCTTGGGTGTATAAATAGTTTTATCCATATGATATGCCATGCGCGACACACTCTCATACTCTTTTTAGACAGGGGTCCGCAGGGTTGTCAAGCCCGTCATGATGTCCCTCAATCATCATGCCCCTTGCGGGATATAATATATATAAACTCACTAAAGCCGGCATGGCATGCTTAAATTCATATGGAATTGTGTTATAATAATTTTACCCATATGACATGCCATGCGCGACCATCACTCCTATATAGGTTTTTGGTCACCATTGCCAGCCATCGGTGGTTTAAGCTTCGTAGTACCACTTACGTAAGGTTATTTTCATGTATCATGAAAAATACTCACTTATTTTTATTTAATATATATAAACTCACTACAGCCGGCATGGCATGCTTAAATTCATATGGAATTGTGTTATAATAATTTTGATCCATATGACATGCCATGCGCGACCGTCACCCCTATATAGGTTTTTGGTCACCATTGCCAGCCATCGGTGGTTTAAGCTTCGTAGTACCACTAAAGTAAGGTTATTTTCATGTATCATGAAAAATACTCACTTATTTTTATTTAATATATATAAACTCACTACAGCCGGCATGGCATGCTTAAATTCATATGGAATTGTGTTATAATAATTTTGATCCATATGACATGCCATGCGCGACCGTCACCCCTATATAGGTTTTTGGTCACCATTGCCAGCCATCGGTGGTTTAAGCTTCGTAGTACCACTAAAGTAAGGTTATTTTCATGTATCATGAAAAATACTCACTTATTTTTATTTAATATATATAAACTCACTACAGCCGGCATGGCATGCTTAAATTCATATGGAATTGTGTTATAATAATTTTGATCCATATGACATGCCATGCGCGACCGTCACCCCTATATAGGTTTTTGGTCACCATTGCCAGCCATCGGTGGTTTAAGCTTCGTAGTACCACTAAAGTAAGGTTATTTTCATGTATCATGAAAAATACTCACTTATTTTTATTTAATATATATAAACTCACTACAGCCGGCATGGCATGCTTAAATTCATATGGAATTGTGTTATAATAATTTTGATCCATATGACATGCCATGCGCGACCGTCACCCCTATATAGGTTTTTGGTCACCATTGCCAGCCATCGGTGGTTTAAGCTTCGTAGTACCACTAAAGTAAGGTTATTTTCATGTATCATGAAAAATACTCACTTATTTTTATTTAATATATATAAACTCACTACAGCCGGCATGGCATGCTTAAATTCATATGGAATTGTGTTATAATAATTTTGATCCATATGACATGCCATGCGCGACCGTCACCCCTATATAGGTTTTTGGTCACCATTGCCAGCCATCGGTGGTTTAAGCTTCGTAGTACCACTAAAGTAAGGTTATTTTCATGTATCATGAAAAATACTCACTTATTTTTATTTAATATATATAAACTCACTACAGCCGGCATGGCATGCTTAAATTCATATGGAATTGTGTTATAATAATTTTGATCCATATGACATGCCATGCGCGACCGTCACCCCTATATAGGTTTTTGGTCACCATTGCCAGCCGTCGGTGGTTTAAGCTTCGTAGTACCACTAAAGTAAGGTTATTTTCATGTATCATGAAAAATACTCACTTATTTTTATTTAATATATATAAACTCACTACAGCCGGCATGGCATGCTTAAATTCATATGGAATTGTGTTATAATAATTTTGATCCATATGACATGCCATGCGCGACCGTCACCCCTATATAGGTTTTTGGTCACCATTGCCAGCCGTCGGTGGTTTAAGCTTCGTAGTACCACTAAAGTAAGGTTATTTTCATGTATCATGAAAAATACTCACTTATTTTTATTTAATATATATAAACTCACTACAGCCGGCATGGCATGCTTAAATTCATATGGAATTGTGTTATAATAATTTTGATCCATATGACATGCCATGCGCGACCGTCACCCCTATATAGGTTTTTGGTCACCATTGCCAGCCGTCGGTGGTTTAAGCTTCGTAGTACCACTAAAGTAAGGTTATTTTCATGTATCATGAAAAATACTCACTTATTTTTATTTAATATATATAAACTCACTACAGCCGGCATGGCATGCTTAAATTCATATGGAATTGTGTTATAATAATTTTGATCCATATGACATGCCATGCGCGACCGTCACCCCTATATAGGTTTTTGGTCACCATGTCCAGCCGTCGGTGGTTTAAGCTTCGTGGTGCCACTAAAGTAAGGTTATTTTCATGTATTATGAAAAATTCTCACTTATTTTTATTTAATATATATAAACTCACTACAGCCGGCATGGCATGCTTAAATTCATATGGAATTGGGTGTTTTAATAATTTTAGCCATTTGACATGTCATGCGCGACCTCACTCCTATATAGGTTTTTGGTCACCATTTCTCGTAATCGGTCATTTAGCTATATGAAAATTGTTTTACCCTTGTTATTTTTCTTCATAATACAACCATAACCATACAAAATATGATTTTTTCAAAAAATTTTTTTTAATATCATTAAAATTTTTAGCCTTGCTGTTTTTATTCATAATGCAAGCATAAATATATAAAAAAAAATTTTCAAAAAAAAAATTTTTTCATAAATATTTTTCTTCATTAATTTAGGCTATGGAGCACTAAATTTTTTTACAATTCTTTTTTCTGTATTTCATTAAAATTTTTTGCCATGCTATTTTTGTTCATTAAATTAGGCTTTAGTGCACTTAATTTTTTCCAATACTTGTTTCTCCAAAATTTTTTTACTTCATAATCATTCTTAGCTGTGTTATTTTTCTTCATTAAGGCAAACATAAGCTCAAGTAAAATTTTTTCCAAAAATTTTTTTTTTGATTTCATACAAATTTTTAGCCTTGTTATTTTTCTTCACTATGCACAATGCATAAGCATATGAAAATTTTTTTGCAAAAAAATTTTTTTTGTTTCATTCGAATTTTTAGCCTTGTTATTTTTCTTCATTAATTTAGGCTGTAGTGCACTAAATTTTTTTCATTCAAATTTTTAGCAGTCTTATTACTTTGCGTCACTAATAAGATGACGAGACGTTTTGCTACCTTAATATCTAACGATATTGTATTATTGATGTCTTATTTAAAAATCATGTGTAGTGAAAAATTCACTACACATGATAGGTGAACGCACAACCGTTCACCATATATAGGTTTTTGGTCAACGCATCTTTCCGTCGGTCATTTAAGCTATGAGGTATCATTGAGCAAAATTTTTTTACTTCATAATCATTCTTAGCTGTGTTATTTTTCTTCATTAAGGCAAACATAAGCTCAAGTAAAATTTTTTCCAAAAATTTTTTTGATTTCATACAAATTTTTTGCCTTGTTATTTTTCTTCACTATGCACAATGCATAAGCATATGAAAATTTTTTTGCAAAAAAATTTTTTTTTGTTTCATTCGAATTTTTAGCCTTGTTATTTTTCTTCATTAATTTAGGCTGTAGTGCACTAAATTTTTTTCATTCAAATTTTTAGCAGTCTTATTACTTTGCGTCACTAATAAGATGACGAGACGTTTTGCTACCTTAATATCTAACGATATTGTATTATTGATGTCTTATTTAAAAATCATGTGTAGTGAAAAATTCACTACACATGATAGGTGAACGCACAACCGTTCACCATATATAGGTTTTTGGTCAACGCATCTTTACGTCGGTCATTTAAGCTATGAGGTATCATTAAATTAAAATTTGTACCTATGTTATTTTTTTTCTACAAGTAATGTAAAATTCAACAAGTTTTTTTTTCAAAATATTTTTCATTAATTCACTCACATTTAATTTAAACATAATCATATGAATCTCGCTAAGAACAAATTAAAATTTTTTTTCTAAGTTGATAAACGTTTATAAAGAGAATCTTTGTGTTAACAAAGTTTAATAATTGCACCTAAAAGAATTTGATGGGAAGAGGAATTTTTTTTTCTATGTTCATATGTTCATTCATATTTTTTTTCTAAGTTCATATGCTCTCATATAGAGAATACTTTTGTTTCATTCAGTTAATGCGCGTCACTAAGTAGATGACGATGCGTTTGGCAATCTGAAGAGTGTTCATAAATTCTCATATAAGAATATATGTGATAGGAAGAGGAATGTTTTTTCTATGTTCATATGTTCACTCAAATTTTTTTCTAAGTTCATATGCTCTCATATAGAGATACATACAGTTCATGTGCGTCACTAATAGATGACGATGCATTTGGCTACCATAAGAATGTTTATAAATTCTCATATTACAATATATATGTGATAGGAAGAGAAATTTTTTTTTCTATGTTCATATGTTCACTCATATTTTTTTCTAAGTTCATATGCTCTCATATAGAGATACATACAGTTCATGTGCGTCACTAATAGATGACGATGCATTTGGCTACCATAAGAATGTTTATAAATTCTCATATTACAATATATATGTGATAGGAAGAGAAATTTTTTTTCTATGTTCATATGTTCGTTCATATTATTTTTTCTAAGTTCATATGCTCTCATACAGAGATATATACAGTTCATGCGCGTCACTAATTAGATGACGATGCATTTGGCTACCTTAACAAAGTTCATAGATCCTCATAGAGAGAATATATGTTTGTTCATATGGTTATTTGGGCGGCTTTTATTATTGTATTTATTATATGGTTAGGTTTCTTGTTTGCAAACATGCATGTATAACTATTAACAGCATCAAATGTATATCAAGTATACATAAGACGTGTTCGTCGTCATACATGCATGTATTTGTTTTATCGAATCATCAAGCAAAGGATAAGCTTCAGTGGATCGCAGTATGGCAGCTGCTCAACCACTTACAACACCTTGCCTGTTACAAAAGTCGTTTACAATTGATTCTAGGCTTTGTCATTGTATTAAATAATGTTTTAATATGTAACTAGCGCGGCATCAGGTGATCGAAGATCCTCCCAATTTACTATGTTACAAGTAACATTGGCATCACATCCATTGTCGTTCATAAAATGAATTATAAACTTTTAATGGTTTAGAAGCCATACAATGCAAATTGCCCCTTATTTATCATTGCAGTCCAGCACGGATACGACCTTAGAGGCGTTCAGGCATAATCCAACGGACGTAGCGTCATACCACTGTTCGCTCGAACAAGTATTGTGCCATTGGTCCGTACCTGCGGTTCCTCTCGTACTACGCAGGAATGCTGTCGCAACAACGTTTTGTCATTAGTAGGGTAAAACTAACCTGTCTCACGACGGTCTAAACCCAGCTCACGTTCCCTTGCATGGGTGAACAATCCAACGCTTGGTGAATTTTGCTTCACAATGATAGGAAGAGCCGACATCGAAGGATCAAAAAGCGACGTCGCTATGAACGCTTGGCCGCCACAAGCCAGTTATCCCTATGGTAACTTTTCTGACACCTCTTGTTAAAAACTCTTTAAACCAAAAGGATCGATAGGCCGAGCTTTTGCTGTCCCTGTGTGTACTGAACACCGAGATCAAGTCAGCATTTGCCCTTTTGCTCTATGTGTGGTTTCTGTCCGCACTGAGCTGGCCTTGGGACACCTCCGTTATTATTTGAGAGATGTACCGCCCCAGTCAAACTCCCTACCTGGCAATGTCCTTGAATTGGATCATACCTGAGTAATTGGAGTTATACCAAATTTTCAATTTGAAAACACATAAATGCATTCTCTTATTAAAGAATTTGTTTGCGATTATATAACAAACTCGTGATACTTTGATCAAGAAGCTTGCATCAAAACCCAATACCATAAGATATAATAAATATATCCGTATAATGGCTAGGAAATGATACACGTTCCATTTAATCAAGTAAGTAAGGAAACAATAAGAGTAGTGGTATTTCATTGTCGATACCAAGCCGAGGCCTAATATCTCCCACTTATTCTACACCTCTTATGTCTCCTTACACTGCCAGATTAGAGTCAAGCTCAAAAGGGTCTTCTTTCCCCGCTAATTATTCCAAGCCCGTTCCCTTGGCTGTGGTTTCGCTAGATAGTAGATAGGGACAGTAGGAATCTCGTTAATCCATTCATGCGCGTCACTAATTAGATGACGAGGCATTTGGCTACCTTAAGAGAGTCATAGTTACTCCCGCCGTTGACCCGCGCTTACTTGAATTTCTTCACTTTGACATTCAGAGCACTGGGCAGAAATCACATTGTGTCAACACCCGCTAGGGCCATCACAATGCTTTGTTTTAATTAGACAGTCGGATTCCCCAAGTCCGTGCCAGTTCTGAATTGATTGTTAATTGATAATCGTTATAATTTAAAAGAACTAATTGGTTTGACCCAACTAGTATTCTTAAAAATTTTAGCAAGAAAGTTCCACAATTGGCTACGTAACTAAACTATCCGGGGAACAAATAACTACCATAAATGGTAGAAATTCTATTTACCCAGAACGAGCACATAAACCATGTTATTGTTTCCCAATCAAGCCCGACTATCTCAATCTTCAGAGCCAATCCTTATCCCGAAGTTACGGATCTAATTTGCCGACTTCCCTTACCTACATTATTCTATCGACTAGAGACTCTTCACCTTGGAGACCAGCTGCGGATATTGGTACGGCCTGTTGAGAAGTTTGCGTATCCCCACCATAAATTTTCAAGGTCCGAGGAGAAAATATCGACACAACAGTATATGTCATGCTCTTCTAGCCCATCTACCATATCTCTCTGCGAAAGACTTCCATGGTAGTACGGCTATAAAACAGAAAAGAAAACTCTTCCGATATCTCTCGACGGCTTCTTTATGGTCGTTCCTGTTGCCAGGATGAGCACGAGGCCCATATTTAATAACAAACGGATACTCAACAGGTTACGGAATTGGAACCGTATTCCCTTTCGTTCAAAATTATCAAGTGTTTTATACTTATATTTAAATTGATGACATTTTTTATTCACTTGAAAATTTTCGGCTTTCGCCTTGAACTTAGGACCGACTAACTCGTGATCAACCACTGTTCACACGAAACCCTTCTCCACTTCAGTCCTCCAAGGTCTCATTCGATTATTTGCTACTACCACCAAGATCTGTACCAATAGCGGCTCCATGCAGGCTTACGCCAAACACTTCTAAGCACACCATTGTACCTTCCTACTCACTAAAGTTTCAAAATTTATATCACAAGTAATATAAATCATCTACTTTAGCGGTAATGTATAGGTATACAACTTAAGCGCCATCCATTTTAAGGGCTAGTTGCTTCGGCAGGTGAGTTGTTACACACTCCTTAGCGGATTTCGACTTCCATGATCACCGTCCTGCTGTTTTAAGCAACCAACGCCTTTCATGGTTTCTGTATGAGTTGTTAATTTGGGCACCGTAACATTACGTTTGGTTCATCCCACAGCGCCAGTTCTGCTTACCAAAAGTGGCCCACTGGGCACATTATATCATAACCTTAAACTTCATATCAAGAAAGTTAAGGTTCTTACCCATTTAAAGTTTGAGAATAGGTTAAGATCGTTTCGACCCTAAGGCCTCTAATCATTCGCTTTACCAGATAAGATTATTTTATATAATATTTCAATGCACCAGCTATCCTGAGGGAAACTTCGGAAGGAACCAGCTACTAGATGGTTCGATTGGTCTTTCGCCCCTATACTCAATTCTGACAATCGATTTGCACGTCAGAACTGTTTCGGTCTTCCATCAGGGTTTCCCCTGACTTCAACCTGATCAAGTATAGTTCACCATCTTTCGGGTCACAGCATATATGCTCAAGGTACGTTCCAGTTAGAGGCATAAATAATATAAATATTATTATACATAACTATATAGAGCGCCCCGGGATTGTGTTAATTAACTATAAATAGCTAAAAAACTAATCCCATTAATAGTCAAGTTAATTACGCTATTAGGTTTTTATTCCCAATAACTTGCACATATGTTAGACTCCTTGGTCCGTGTTTCAAGACGGGTCCCGAAGGTATCCTGAATCTTTCGCATTGTTAATCGTACAAGTGCATATAATAAACACAAAAATCAATGATAATTATGCCATTATATATTTACGAATAAATAACGCACTGTAGTCATATAAGTCTATCAACACTTTATCAAATTAATGACATTTATTTTATGTTAAAATGCAAGCATAATAATTTAAATAAACTATAAGCCATATTTTATGATAAATTTTTGTATGCTAATAGATTACAATGTCCTTATATGGAAAAAATGCACACTATTATTATAATATTGTTTAAATATTACAACTCTAATGATGAATTTTCCATAACGGATATTCAGGTTCATCGGGCTTAACCTCTAAGCAGTTTCACGTACTATTTAACTCTCTATTCAGAGTTCTTTTCAACTTTCCCTCACGGTACTTGTTTACTATCGGTCTCATGGTTATATTTAGTTTTAGATGGAGTTTACCACCCACTTAGTGCTGCACTATCAAGCAACACGACTCTTTGGAAACACCATCTAGTAATCATTAACGTTATACGGGCCTGGCACCCTCTATGGGTAAATGGCCTCATTTAAGAAGGACTTAAATCGTTAATTTCTCATACTAGAATATTGATGTTCCATACACTGCATCTCACATTTGCCATAAAGACAAAGTGACTTAGTGCTGAACTGATTTCTTTTCGCTCGCCGCTACTAAGAAAATCCTTGTTAGTTTCTTTTCCTCCCCTAATTAATATGCTTAAATTCAGGGGGTAGTCCCATATGAGTTGAGGTTGTTTATATACATAAATATTAAATTGAATGTGTTGTGTGTTTCTCACAATTAAGTAAGAAAACAAACACAAACAACTTTGAAACCATTAAAAATTCTTTTTTTTATGATTTTTCATATATATTAAAATTTCTTTGCTTCATTTTTAATATAAAAAAAAGAACCCAAAGAGAAATATTATATACAACAATTTTCTTCCCGCATCAGTAATAAGAGGCAATTCTAGATGAAAAATTTACAATTTTTTATGCTAGACATTCCTCAGTATTATTTGATTTGAAAAAG
>JAEIFV010000164.1:382500-392500 GCA_018904265.1 Lordiphosa collinella | reverse complement strand
TTGATAGGGCAGACATTTGAAAGATCTGTCGTCGGTACAAGACCATACGATCTGCATGTTATCTAGAGTTCAACCAGTATAACGATCTTGCGATCGCTTGGTTTTAGCCTAATAAAAGCACACGTCCCAAAAGATCCGTGTTTTAATTGCATGTATTAGCTCTAGAATTACCACAGTTATCCAAGTAACTGTTAACGATCTAAGGAACCATAACTGATATAATGAGCCTTTTGCGGTTTCACTTTTAATTCGTGTGTACTTAGACATGCATGGCTTAATCTTTGAGACAAGCATATAACTACTGGCAGGATCAACCAGAATAATGTTTTTGTTTTTTTGTGTTTAAATGTGTAATAAATGACAACTAAATATATTTTTGAATAAGCAATATATTATAGATTTCAAAATTAAATAACGAACTCGGCCAATTTTTCTATAGCATTCAAGTTCGTATTTTTATGGCTAATATTTATCTATATAAATTTTTTGTTCAAAAATATGTTTTTATTTTCACTTAATATAATATATCTCACGTGATCTTGTTTATCCATTTGTTTGAAATAAACATAGTTATTTTGATTACAAATTAATAAT
Source organism: Lordiphosa collinella (assembly GCA_018904265.1). Lineage (NCBI taxonomy): Eukaryota > Metazoa > Arthropoda > Insecta > Diptera > Drosophilidae > Lordiphosa > Lordiphosa collinella. Next base: position 391,906 of record JAEIFV010000164.1, on the reverse strand, counting down.
TTGCAAGCAATGTATTAAAAATGTGATAAATATATATTAAGTAAAACTCTATACTCACAACCACTGCGAATGTATAGTTTGAAGGGAACTACTCCCAACTTATTTAAATTGATACGTTGATTATAAACGTAGGTATTAACGATTAAGAGAGCCTTTAATTAATGCATATAAAAGTGTTATAACTTAATTAACACTTTCATATACCTTGGCGACACCGCCTCTCAAAATCCACAATGGTACATGTCTATCGCTGCCAAGCATTTATATTAAAGATTAATAACGACATTTTTTGGTACCATCTCACTCCTTTACAAAGCATGTGCAGTGGTCAACGTATCCAACCCCACTACACAATACTTTAGATGAGCGAACAACCACTCACCATGTATAGGTTTTTGGGCAACAGTTCCCGATATCGGTCTTTTATGTTTGAAGGTACCACTTACGTAAGGGTCCATAAATGTATTATAAAAATACTCCACTACTTTGTTTTAATGTATATAACTTGACATTGCCGCGCATGGCATGTTTTAATTCATATGGTCTTGGGTGTATAAATAGTTTTATCCATATGATATGCCATGCGCGACACACTCTCATACTCTTTTTAGACAGGGGTCCGCAGGGTTGTCAAGCCCGTCATGATGTCCCTCAATCATCATGCCCCTTGCGGGATATAATATATATAAACTCACTAAAGCCGGCATGGCATGCTTAAATTCATATGGAATTGTGTTATAATAATTTTACCCATATGACATGCCATGCGCGACCATCACTCCTATATAGGTTTTTGGTCACCATTGCCAGCCATCGGTGGTTTAAGCTTCGTAGTACCACTTACGTAAGGTTATTTTCATGTATCATGAAAAATACTCACTTATTTTTATTTAATATATATAAACTCACTACAGCCGGCATGGCATGCTTAAATTCATATGGAATTGTGTTATAATAATTTTGATCCATATGACATGCCATGCGCGACCGTCACCCCTATATAGGTTTTTGGTCACCATTGCCAGCCATCGGTGGTTTAAGCTTCGTAGTACCACTAAAGTAAGGTTATTTTCATGTATCATGAAAAATACTCACTTATTTTTATTTAATATATATAAACTCACTACAGCCGGCATGGCATGCTTAAATTCATATGGAATTGTGTTATAATAATTTTGATCCATATGACATGCCATGCGCGACCGTCACCCCTATATAGGTTTTTGGTCACCATTGCCAGCCATCGGTGGTTTAAGCTTCGTAGTACCACTAAAGTAAGGTTATTTTCATGTATCATGAAAAATACTCACTTATTTTTATTTAATATATATAAACTCACTACAGCCGGCATGGCATGCTTAAATTCATATGGAATTGTGTTATAATAATTTTGATCCATATGACATGCCATGCGCGACCGTCACCCCTATATAGGTTTTTGGTCACCATTGCCAGCCATCGGTGGTTTAAGCTTCGTAGTACCACTAAAGTAAGGTTATTTTCATGTATCATGAAAAATACTCACTTATTTTTATTTAATATATATAAACTCACTACAGCCGGCATGGCATGCTTAAATTCATATGGAATTGTGTTATAATAATTTTGATCCATATGACATGCCATGCGCGACCGTCACCCCTATATAGGTTTTTGGTCACCATTGCCAGCCATCGGTGGTTTAAGCTTCGTAGTACCACTAAAGTAAGGTTATTTTCATGTATCATGAAAAATACTCACTTATTTTTATTTAATATATATAAACTCACTACAGCCGGCATGGCATGCTTAAATTCATATGGAATTGTGTTATAATAATTTTGATCCATATGACATGCCATGCGCGACCGTCACCCCTATATAGGTTTTTGGTCACCATTGCCAGCCATCGGTGGTTTAAGCTTCGTAGTACCACTAAAGTAAGGTTATTTTCATGTATCATGAAAAATACTCACTTATTTTTATTTAATATATATAAACTCACTACAGCCGGCATGGCATGCTTAAATTCATATGGAATTGTGTTATAATAATTTTGATCCATATGACATGCCATGCGCGACCGTCACCCCTATATAGGTTTTTGGTCACCATTGCCAGCCGTCGGTGGTTTAAGCTTCGTAGTACCACTAAAGTAAGGTTATTTTCATGTATCATGAAAAATACTCACTTATTTTTATTTAATATATATAAACTCACTACAGCCGGCATGGCATGCTTAAATTCATATGGAATTGTGTTATAATAATTTTGATCCATATGACATGCCATGCGCGACCGTCACCCCTATATAGGTTTTGGTCACATTGCCAGCCATCGGTGGTTTAAGCTTCGTAGTACCACTAAAGTAAGGTTATTTTCATGTATCATGAAAATACTCACTTATTTTTATTTAATATATATAAACTCACTACAGCCGGCATGGCATGCTTAAATTCATATGGAATTGTGTTATAATAATTTTGATCCATATGACATGCCATGCGCGACCGTCACCTATATAGGTTTTTGGTCACCATTGAGCCGTCGGTGGTTTAGCTTGTAGTACCACTAAAGTAGGTTATTTTCATGTAAAATACTTATTTTATTTATTAATACTAGCCGTGCATGCTTAAATATGGTTGTGTATAATAATGATCCATATGACATGCCATGCGCGACCGTCACCCCTATATAGGTTTTTGGTCACCATGTCCAGCCGTCGGTGGTTTAAGCTTCGTGGTGCCACTAAAGTAAGGTTATTTTCATGTATTATGAAAAATTCTCACTTATTTTTATTTAATATATATAAACTCACTACAGCCGGCATGGCATGCTTAAATTCATATGGAATTGGGTGTTTTAATAATTTTAGCCATTTGACATGTCATGCGCGACCTCACTCCTATATAGGTTTTTGGTCACCATTTCTCGTAATCGGTCATTTAGCTATATGAAAATTGTTTTACCCTTGTTATTTTTCTTCATAATACAACCATAACCATACAAAATATGATTTTTTCAAAAAATTTTTTTTAATATCATTAAAATTTTTAGCCTTGCTGTTTTTATTCATAATGCAAGCATAAATATATAAAAAAATTTTCAAAAAAAAAATTTTTTCATAAATATTTTTCTTCATTAATTTAGGCTATGGAGCACTAAATTTTTTTACAATTCTTTTTTTCTGTATTTCATTAAAATTTTTTGCCATGCTATTTTTGTTCATTAAATTAGGCTTTAGTGCACTTAATTTTTTCCAATACTTGTTTCTCCAAAATTTTTTTACTTCATAATCATTCTTAGCTGTGTTATTTTTCTTCATTAAGGCAAACATAAGCTCAAGTAAAATTTTTTCCAAAAAATTTTTTTTTGATTTCATACAAATTTTTAGCCTTGTTATTTTTCTTCACTATGCACAATGCATAAGCATATGAAAATTTTTTTTGCAAAAAAATTTTTTTTTGTTTCATCGAATTTTTAGCCTTGTTATTTTTCTTCATTAATTTAGGCTGTAGTGCACTAAATTTTTTCATTCAAATTTTAGCAGTCTTATTACTTTGCGTCACTAATAAGATGACGAGACGTTTTGCTACCTTAATATCTAACGATATTGTATTATTGATGTCTTATTTAAAAATCATTGTTAAAAAATTCACTACACATGATAGGTGAACGCCACCGTTCACCATATATATTTTTGGTCAACGCATTTTCCGTGGTCATTTAAGCTATGAGGTATCATTAGCAAAATTTTTTTACATAATCATTCTTAGCTGTGTTATTTTTCTTCATTAAGGCAAACATAAGCTCAAGTAAAAATTTTTCCAAAAATTTTTTTGATTTCATACCAAATTTTTGCCTTGTTATTTTTCTTCACTATGCACAATGCTAGCATATGAAAATAAAATTTTTTGAAAAAAATTTTTTTGTTTCATTCGAATTTTTAGCCTTGTTATTTTTCTTCATTAATTTAGGCTGTAGTGCACTAAATTTTTTTCATTCAAATTTTTAGCAGTCTTATTACTTTGCGTCACTAATAAGATGACGAGACGTTTTGCTACCTTAATATCTAACGATATTGTATTATTGATGTCTTATTTAAAAATCATGTGTAGTGAAAAATTCACTACACATGATAGGTGAACGCACAACCGTTCACCATATATAGGTTTTTGGTCAACGCATCTTTACGTCGGTCATTTAAGCTATGAGGTATCATTAAATTAAAATTTGTACCTATGTTATTTTTTTTCTACAAGTAATGTAAAATTCAACAAGTTTTTTTTTCAAAATATTTTTCATTAATTCACTCACATTTAATTTAAACATAATCATATGAATCTCGCTAAGAACAAATTAAAATTTTTTTTCTAAGTTGATAAACGTTTATAAAGAGAATCTTTGTGTTAACAAAGTTTAATAATTGCACCTAAAAGAATTTGATGGGAAGAGGAATTTTTTTTTCTATGTTCATATGTTCATTCATATTTTTTTTTCTAAGTTCATATGCTCTCATATAGAGAATACTTTTGTTTCATTCAGTTAATGCGCGTCACTAAGTAGATGACGATGCGTTTGGCAATCTGAAGAGTGTTCATAAATTCTCATATAAGAATATATGTTCACTCAAATTTTTTTCTAAGTTCATATGCTCTCATATAGAGATACATACAGTTCATGTGCGTCACTAATAGATGACGATGCATTTGGCTACCATAAGAATGTTTATAAATTCTCATATTACAATATATGTGATAGGAAGAGAAATTTTTTTTTCTATGTTCATATGTTCACTCATATTTTTTTCTAAGTTCATATGCTCTCATATAGAGATACATACAGTTCATGTGCGTCACTAATAGATGACGATGCATTTGGCTACCATAAGAATGTTTATAAATTCTCATATTACAATATATATGTGATAGGAAGAGAAATTTTTTTTCTATGTTCATATGTTCGTTCATATTATTTTTTCTAAGTTCATATGCTCTCATACAGAGATATATACAGTTCATGCGCGTCACTAATTAGATGACGATGCATTTGGCTACCTTAACAAAGTTCATAGATCCTCATAGAGAGAATATATGTTTGTTCATATGGTTATTTGGGCGGCTTTTATTATTGTATTTATTATATGGTTAGGTTTCTTGTTTGCAAACATGCATGTATAACTATTAACAGCATCAAATGTATATCAAGTATACATAAGACGTGTTCGTCGTCATACATGCATGTATTTGTTTTATCGAATCATCAAGCAAAGGATAAGCTTCAGTGGATCGCAGTATGGCAGCTGCTCAACCACTTACAACACCTTGCCTGTTACAAAAGTCGTTTACAATTGATTCTAGGCTTTGTCATTGTATTAAATAATGTTTTAATATGTAACTAGCGCGGCATCAGGTGATCGAAGATCCTCCCAATTTACTATGTTACAAGTAACATTGGCATCACATCCATTGTCGTTCATAAAATGAATTATAAACTTTTAATGGTTTAGAAGCCATACAATGCAAATTGCCCCTTATTTATCATTGCAGTCCAGCACGGATACGACCTTAGAGGCGTTCAGGCATAATCCAACGGACGTAGCGTCATACCACTGTTCGCTCGAACAAGTATTGTGCCATTGGTCCGTACCTGCGGTTCCTCTCGTACTACGCAGGAATGCTGTCGCAACAACGTTTTGTCATTAGTAGGGTAAAACTAACCTGTCTCACGACGGTCTAAACCCAGCTCACGTTCCCTTGCATGGGTGAACAATCCAACGCTTGGTGAATTTTGCTTCACAATGATAGGAAGAGCCGACATCGAAGGATCAAAAAGCGACGTCGCTATGAACGCTTGGCCGCCACAAGCCAGTTATCCCTATGGTAACTTTTCTGACACCTCTTGTTAAAAACTCTTTAAACCAAAAGGATCGATAGGCCGAGCTTTTGCTGTCCCTGTGTGTACTGAACACCGAGATCAAGTCAGCATTTGCCCTTTTGCTCTATGTGTGGTTTCTGTCCGCACTGAGCTGGCCTTGGGACACCTCCGTTATTATTTGAGAGATGTACCGCCCCAGTCAAACTCCCTACCTGGCAATGTCCTTGAATTGGATCATACCTGAGTAATTGGAGTTATACCAAATTTTCAATTTGAAAACACATAAATGCATTCTCTTATTAAAGAATTTGTTTGCGATTATATAACAAACTCGTGATACTTTGATCAAGAAGCTTGCATCAAAACCCAATACCATAAGATATAATAAATATATCCGTATAATGGCTAGGAAATGATACACGTTCCATTTAATCAAGTAAGTAAGGAAACAATAAGAGTAGTGGTATTTCATTGTCGATACCAAGCCGAGGCCTAATATCTCCCACTTATTCTACACCTCTTATGTCTCCTTACACTGCCAGATTAGAGTCAAGCTCAAAAGGGTCTTCTTTCCCCGCTAATTATTCCAAGCCCGTTCCCTTGGCTGTGGTTTCGCTAGATAGTAGATAGGGACAGTAGGAATCTCGTTAATCCATTCATGCGCGTCACTAATTAGATGACGAGGCATTTGGCTACCTTAAGAGAGTCATAGTTACTCCCGCCGTTGACCCGCGCTTACTTGAATTTCTTCACTTTGACATTCAGAGCACTGGGCAGAAATCACATTGTGTCAACACCCGCTAGGGCCATCACAATGCTTTGTTTTAATTAGACAGTCGGATTCCCCAAGTCCGTGCCAGTTCTGAATTGATTGTTAATTGATAATCGTTATAATTTAAAAGAACTAATTGGTTTGACCCAACTAGTATTCTTAAAAATTTTAGCAAGAAAGTTCCACAATTGGCTACGTAACTAAACTATCCGGGGAACAAATAACTACCATAAATGGTAGAAATTCTATTTACCCAGAACGAGCACATAAACCATGTTATTGTTTCCCAATCAAGCCCGACTATCTCAATCTTCAGAGCCAATCCTTATCCCGAAGTTACGGATCTAATTTGCCGACTTCCCTTACCTACATTATTCTATCGACTAGAGACTCTTCACCTTGGAGACCAGCTGCGGATATTGGTACGGCCTGTTGAGAAGTTTGCGTATCCCCACCATAAATTTTCAAGGTCCGAGGAGAAAATATCGACACAACAGTATATGTCATGCTCTTCTAGCCCATCTACCATATCTCTCTGCGAAAGACTTCCATGGTAGTACGGCTATAAAACAGAAAAGAAAACTCTTCCGATATCTCTCGACGGCTTCTTTATGGTCGTTCCTGTTGCCAGGATGAGCACGAGGCCCATATTTAATAACAAACGGATACTCAACAGGTTACGGAATTGGAACCGTATTCCCTTTCGTTCAAAATTATCAAGTGTTTTATACTTATATTTAAATTGATGACATTTTTTATTCACTTGAAAATTTTCGGCTTTCGCCTTGAACTTAGGACCGACTAACTCGTGATCAACCACTGTTCACACGAAACCCTTCTCCACTTCAGTCCTCCAAGGTCTCATTCGATTATTTGCTACTACCACCAAGATCTGTACCAATAGCGGCTCCATGCAGGCTTACGCCAAACACTTCTAAGCACACCATTGTACCTTCCTACTCACTAAAGTTTCAAAATTTATATCACAAGTAATATAAATCATCTACTTTAGCGGTAATGTATAGGTATACAACTTAAGCGCCATCCATTTTAAGGGCTAGTTGCTTCGGCAGGTGAGTTGTTACACACTCCTTAGCGGATTTCGACTTCCATGATCACCGTCCTGCTGTTTTAAGCAACCAACGCCTTTCATGGTTTCTGTATGAGTTGTTAATTTGGGCACCGTAACATTACGTTTGGTTCATCCCACAGCGCCAGTTCTGCTTACCAAAAGTGGCCCACTGGGCACATTATATCATAACCTTAAACTTCATATCAAGAAAGTTAAGGTTCTTACCCATTTAAAGTTTGAGAATAGGTTAAGATCGTTTCGACCCTAAGGCCTCTAATCATTCGCTTTACCAGATAAGATTATTTTATATAATATTTCAATGCACCAGCTATCCTGAGGGAAACTTCGGAAGGAACCAGCTACTAGATGGTTCGATTGGTCTTTCGCCCCTATACTCAATTCTGACAATCGATTTGCACGTCAGAACTGTTTCGGTCTTCCATCAGGGTTTCCCCTGACTTCAACCTGATCAAGTATAGTTCACCATCTTTCGGGTCACAGCATATATGCTCAAGGTACGTTCCAGTTAGAGGCATAAATAATATAAATATTATTATACATAACTATATAGAGCGCCCCGGGATTGTGTTAATTAACTATAAATAGCTAAAAAACTAATCCCATTAATAGTCAAGTTAATTACGCTATTAGGTTTTTATTCCCAATAACTTGCACATATGTTAGACTCCTTGGTCCGTGTTTCAAGACGGGTCCCGAAGGTATCCTGAATCTTTCGCATTGTTAATCGTACAAGTGCATATAATAAACACAAAAATCAATGATAATTATGCCATTATATATTTACGAATAAATAACGCACTGTAGTCATATAAGTCTATCAACACTTTATCAAATTAATGACATTTATTTTATGTTAAAATGCAAGCATAATAATTTAAATAAACTATAAGCCATATTTTATGATAAATTTTTGTATGCTAATAGATTACAATGTCCTTATATGGAAAAAATGCACACTATTATTATAATATTGTTTAAATATTACAACTCTAATGATGAATTTTCCATAACGGATATTCAGGTTCATCGGGCTTAACCTCTAAGCAGTTTCACGTACTATTTAACTCTCTATTCAGAGTTCTTTTCAACTTTCCCTCACGGTACTTGTTTACTATCGGTCTCATGGTTATATTTAGTTTTAGATGGAGTTTACCACCCACTTAGTGCTGCACTATCAAGCAACACGACTCTTTGGAAACACCATCTAGTAATCATTAACGTTATACGGGCCTGGCACCCTCTATGGGTAAATGGCCTCATTTAAGAAGGACTTAAATCGTTAATTTCTCATACTAGAATATTGATGTTCCATACACTGCATCTCACATTTGCCATAAAGACAAAGTGACTTAGTGCTGAACTGATTTCTTTTCGCTCGCCGCTACTAAGAAAATCCTTGTTAGTTTCTTTTCCTCCCCTAATTAATATGCTTAAATTCAGGGGGTAGTCCCATATGAGTTGAGGTTGTTTATATACATAAATATTAAATTGAATGTGTTGTGTGTTTCTCACAATTAAGTAAGAAAACAAACACAAACAACTTTGAAACCATTAAAAATTCTTTTTTTTATGATTTTTCATATATATTAAAATTTCTTTGCTTCATTTTTAATATAAAAAAAAGAACCCAAAGAGAAATATTATATACAACAATTTTCTTCCCGCATCAGTAATAAGAGGCAATT
>JAEIFV010000164.1:370000-380000 GCA_018904265.1 Lordiphosa collinella | reverse complement strand
AATCGAACCCTGATTCCCCGTTACCCGTTGCAACCATGGTAGTCCTAGATACTACCATCAAAAGTTGATAGGGCAGACATTTGAAAGATCTGTCGTCGGTACAAGACCATACGATCTGCATGTTATCTAGAGTTCAACCAGTATAACGATCTTGCGATCGCTTGGTTTTAGCCTAATAAAAGCACACGTCCCAAAAGATCCGTGTTTTAATTGCATGTATTAGCTCTAGAATTACCACAGTTATCCAAGTAACTGTTAACGATCTAAGGAACCATAACTGATATAATGAGCCTTTTGCGGTTTCACTTTTAATTCGTGTGTACTTAGACATGCATGGCTTAATCTTTGAGACAAGCATATAACTACTGGCAGGATCAACCAGAATAATGTTTTTGTTTTTTTGTGTTTAAATGTGTAATAAATGACAACTAAATATATTTTTGAATAAGCAATATATTATAGATTTCAAAATTAAATAACGAACTCGGCCAATTTTTCTATAGCATTCAAGTTCGTATTTTTATGGCTAATATTTATCTATATAAATTTTTTGTTCAAAAATATGTTTTTATTTTCACTTAATATAATATATCTCACGTGATCTTGTTTATCCATTTGTTTGAAATAAACATAGTTATTTTGATTACAAATTAATAATTTGCAAGCAATGTATTAAAAATGTGATAAATATATATTAAGTAAAACTCTATACTCACAACCACTGCGAATGTATAGTTTGAAGGGAACTACTCCCAACTTATTTAAATTGATACGTTGATTATAAACGTAGGTATTAACGATTAAGAGAGCCTTTAATTAATGCATATAAAAGTGTTATAACTTAATTAACACTTTCATATACCTTGGCGACACCGCCTCTCAAAATCCACAATGGTACATGTCTATCGCTGCCAAGCATTTATATTAAAGATTAATAACGACATTTTTTGGTACCATCTCACTCCTTTACAAAGCATGTGCAGTGGTCAACGTATCCAACCCCACTACACAATACTTTAGATGAGCGAACAACCACTCACCATGTATAGGTTTTTGGGCAACAGTTCCCGATATCGGTCTTTTATGTTTGAAGGTACCACTTACGTAAGGGTCCATAAATGTATTATAAAAATACTCCACTACTTTGTTTTAATGTATATAACTTGACATTGCCGCGCATGGCATGTTTTAATTCATATGGTCTTGGGTGTATAAATAGTTTTATCCATATGATATGCCATGCGCGACACACTCTCATACTCTTTTTAGACAGGGGTCCGCAGGGTTGTCAAGCCCGTCATGATGTCCCTCAATCATCATGCCCCTTGCGGGATATAATATATATAAACTCACTAAAGCCGGCATGGCATGCTTAAATTCATATGGAATTGTGTTATAATAATTTTACCCATATGACATGCCATGCGCGACCATCACTCCTATATAGGTTTTTGGTCACCATTGCCAGCCATCGGTGGTTTAAGCTTCGTAGTACCACTTACGTAAGGTTATTTTCATGTATCATGAAAAATACTCACTTATTTTTATTTAATATATATAAACTCACTACAGCCGGCATGGCATGCTTAAATTCATATGGAATTGTGTTATAATAATTTTGATCCATATGACATGCCATGCGCGACCGTCACCCCTATATAGGTTTTTGGTCACCATTGCCAGCCATCGGTGGTTTAAGCTTCGTAGTACCACTTACGTAAGGTTATTTTCATGTATCATGAAAAATACTCACTTATTTTTATTTAATATATATAAACTCACTACAGCCGGCATGGCATGCTTAAATTCATATGGAATTGTGTTATAATAATTTTGATCCATATGACATGCCATGCGCGACCGTCACCCCTATATAGGTTTTTGGTCACCATTGCCAGCCATCGGTGGTTTAAGCTTCGTAGTACCACTAAATAAGTAGGTTATTTTCATGTATCATGAAAAATACTCACTTATTTTTATTTAATATATATAAACTCACTACAGCCGGCATGGCATGCTTAAATTCATATGGAATTGTGTTATAATAATTTTGATCCATATGACATGCCATGCGCGACCGTCACCCCTATATAGGTTTTTGGTCACCATTGCCAGCCATCGGTGGTTTAAGCTTCGTAGTACCACTAAAGTAAGGTTATTTTCATGTATCATGAAAAATACTCACTTATTTTTATTTAATATATATAAACTCACTACAGCCGGCATGGCATGCTTAAATTCATATGGAATTGTGTTATAATAATTTTGATCCATATGACATGCCATGCGCGACCGTCACCCCTATATAGGTTTTTGGTCACCATTGCCAGCCATCGGTGGTTTAAGCTTCGTAGTACCACTAAAGTAAGGTTATTTTCATGTATCATGAAAAATACTCACTTATTTTTATTTAATATATATAAACTCACTACAGCCGGCATGGCATGCTTAAATTCATATGGAATTGTGTTATAATAATTTTGATCCATATGACATGCCATGCGCGACCGTCACCCCTATATAGGTTTTTGGTCACCATTGCCAGCCGTCGGTGGTTTAAGCTTCGTAGTACCACTAAAGTAAGGTTATTTTCATGTATCATGAAAAATACTCACTTATTTTTATTTAATATATATAAACTCACTACAGCCGGCATGGCATGCTTAAATTCATATGGAATTGTGTTATAATAATTTTGATCCATATGACATGCCATGCGCGACCGTCACCCTATATAGGTTTTTGGTCACCATTGCCAGCCGTCGGTGGTTTAAGCTTCGTAGTACCACTAAAGTAAGGTTATTTTCATGTATCATGAAAAATACTCACTTATTTTTATTTAATATATATAAACTCACTACAGCCGGCATGGCATGCTTAAATTCATATGGAATTGTGTTATAATAATTTTGATCCATATGACATGCCATGCGCGACCGTCACCCCTATATAGGTTTTTGGTCACCATGTCCAGCCGTCGGTGGTTTAAGCTTCGTGGTGCCACTAAAGTAAGGTTATTTTCATGTATTATGAAAAATTCTCACTTATTTTTATTTAATATATATAAACTCACTACAGCCGGCATGGCATGCTTAAATTCATATGGAATTGGGTGTTTTAATAATTTTAGCCATTTGACATGTCATGCGCGACCTCACTCCTATATAGGTTTTTGGTCACCATTTCTCGTAATCGGTCATTTAGCTATATGAAAATTGTTTTACCCTTGTTATTTTTCTTCATAATACAACCATAACCATACAAAATATGATTTTTTCAAAAAATTTTTTTTAATATCATTAAAATTTTTAGCCTTGCTGTTTTTATTCATAATGCAAGCATAAATATATAAAAAAAAATTTTCAAAAAAAAATTTTTTTCATAAATATTTTTCTTCATTAATTTAGGCTATGGAGCACTAAATTTTTTTACAATTCTTTTTTCTGTATTTCATTAAAATTTTTTGCCATGCTATTTTTGTTCATTAAATTAGGCTTTAGTGCACTTAATTTTTTCCAATACTTGTTTCTCCAAAATTTTTTTACTTCATAATCATTCTTAGCTGTGTTATTTTTCTTCATTAAGGCAAACATAAGCTCAAGTAAAATTTTTTCAAAAAATTTTTTTGATTTCATACAAATTTTTAGCCTTGTTATTTTTCTTCACTATGCACAATGCATAAGCATATGAAAATTTTTTGCAAAAAAATTTTTTTTTTTGTTTCATTCGAATTTTTAGCCTTGTTATTTTTCTTCATTAATTTAGGCTGTAGTGCACTAAATTTTTTTCATTCAAATTTTTAGCAGTCTTATTACTTTGCGTCACTAATAAGATGACGAGACGTTTTGCTACCTTAATATCTAACGATATTGTATTATTGATGTCTTATTTAAAAATCATGTGTAGTGAAAAATTCACTACACATGATAGGTGAACGCACAACCGTTCACCATATATAGGTTTTTGGTCAACGCATCTTTCCGTCGGTCATTTAAGCTATGAGGTATCATTGAGCAAAATTTTTTTACTTCATAATCATTCTTAGCTGTGTTATTTTTCTTCATTAAGGCAAACATAAGCTCAAGTAAAATTTTTTCCAAAAATTTTTTTTTGATTTCATACAAATTTTTTGCCTTGTTATTTTTCTTCACTATGCACAATGCATAAGCATATGAAAATTTTTTTGCAAAAAAATTTTTTTTTGTTTCATTCGAATTTTTAGCCTTGTTATTTTTCTTCATTAATTTAGGCTGTAGTGCACTAAATTTTTTTCATTCAAATTTTTAGCAGTCTTATTACTTTGCGTCACTAATAAGATGACGAGACGTTTTGCTACCTTAATATCTAACGATATTGTATTATTGATGTCTTATTTAAAAATCATGTGTAGTGAAAAATTCACTACACATGATAGGTGAACGCACAACCGTTCACCATATATAGGTTTTTGGTCAACGCATCTTTACGTCGGTCATTTAAGCTATGAGGTATCATTAAATTAAAATTTGTACCTATGTTATTTTTTTTCTACAAGTAATGTAAAATTCAACAAGTTTTTTTTTCAAAATATTTTTCATTAATTCACTCACATTTAATTTAAACATAATCATATGAATCTCGCTAAGAACAAATTAAATTTTTTTCTAAGTTGATAAACGTTTATAAAGAGAATCTTTGTGTTAACAAAGTTTAATAATTGCACCTAAAAGAATTTGATGGGAAGAGGAATTTTTTTTTCTATGTTCATATGTTCATTCATATTTTTTTTTCTAAGTTCATATGCTCTCATATAGAGAATACTTTTGTTTCATTCAGTTAATGCGCGTCACTAAGTAGATGACGATGCGTTTGGCAATCTGAAGAGTGTTCATAAATTCTCATATAAGAATATATGTGATAGGAAGAGGAATGTTTTTTCTATGTTCATATGTTCACTCAAATTTTTTTCTAAGTTCATATGCTCTCATATAGAGATACATACAGTTCATGTGCGTCACTAATAGATGACGATGCATTTGGCTACCATAAGAATGTTTATAAATTCTCATATTACAATATATGTGATAGGAAGAGAAATTTTTTTTTCTATGTTCATATGTTCACTCATATTTTTTTCTAAGTTCATATGCTCTCATATAGAGATACATACAGTTCATGTGCGTCACTAATAGATGACGATGCATTTGGCTACCATAAGAATGTTTATAAATTCTCATATTACAATATATATGTGATAGGAAGAGAAATTTTTTTCTATGTTCATATGTTCGTTCATATTATTTTTTCTAAGTTCATATGCTCTCATACAGAGATATATACAGTTCATGCGCGTCACTAATTAGATGACGATGCATTTGGCTACCTTAACAAAGTTCATAGATCCTCATAGAGAGAATATATGTTTGTTCATATGGTTATTTGGGCGGCTTTTATTATTGTATTTATTATATGGTTAGGTTTCTTGTTTGCAAACATGCATGTATAACTATTAACAGCATCAAATGTATATCAAGTATACATAAGACGTGTTCGTCGTCATACATGCATGTATTTGTTTTATCGAATCATCAAGCAAAGGATAAGCTTCAGTGGATCGCAGTATGGCAGCTGCTCAACCACTTACAACACCTTGCCTGTTACAAAAGTCGTTTACAATTGATTCTAGGCTTTGTCATTGTATTAAATAATGTTTTAATATGTAACTAGCGCGGCATCAGGTGATCGAAGATCCTCCCAATTTACTATGTTACAAGTAACATTGGCATCACATCCATTGTCGTTCATAAAATGAATTATAAACTTTTAATGGTTTAGAAGCCATACAATGCAAATTGCCCCTTATTTATCATTGCAGTCCAGCACGGATACGACCTTAGAGGCGTTCAGGCATAATCCAACGGACGTAGCGTCATACCACTGTTCGCTCGAACAAGTATTGTGCCATTGGTCCGTACCTGCGGTTCCTCTCGTACTACGCAGGAATGCTGTCGCAACAACGTTTTGTCATTAGTAGGGTAAAACTAACCTGTCTCACGACGGTCTAAACCCAGCTCACGTTCCCTTGCATGGGTGAACAATCCAACGCTTGGTGAATTTTGCTTCACAATGATAGGAAGAGCCGACATCGAAGGATCAAAAAGCGACGTCGCTATGAACGCTTGGCCGCCACAAGCCAGTTATCCCTATGGTAACTTTTCTGACACCTCTTGTTAAAAACTCTTTAAACCAAAAGGATCGATAGGCCGAGCTTTTGCTGTCCCTGTGTGTACTGAACACCGAGATCAAGTCAGCATTTGCCCTTTTGCTCTATGTGTGGTTTCTGTCCGCACTGAGCTGGCCTTGGGACACCTCCGTTATTATTTGAGAGATGTACCGCCCCAGTCAAACTCCCTACCTGGCAATGTCCTTGAATTGGATCATACCTGAGTAATTGGAGTTATACCAAATTTTCAATTTGAAAACACATAAATGCATTCTCTTATTAAAGAATTTGTTTGCGATTATATAACAAACTCGTGATACTTTGATCAAGAAGCTTGCATCAAAACCCAATACCATAAGATATAATAAATATATCCGTATAATGGCTAGGAAATGATACACGTTCCATTTAATCAAGTAAGTAAGGAAACAATAAGAGTAGTGGTATTTCATTGTCGATACCAAGCCGAGGCCTAATATCTCCCACTTATTCTACACCTCTTATGTCTCCTTACACTGCCAGATTAGAGTCAAGCTCAAAAGGGTCTTCTTTCCCCGCTAATTATTCCAAGCCCGTTCCCTTGGCTGTGGTTTCGCTAGATAGTAGATAGGGACAGTAGGAATCTCGTTAATCCATTCATGCGCGTCACTAATTAGATGACGAGGCATTTGGCTACCTTAAGAGAGTCATAGTTACTCCCGCCGTTGACCCGCGCTTACTTGAATTTCTTCACTTTGACATTCAGAGCACTGGGCAGAAATCACATTGTGTCAACACCCGCTAGGGCCATCACAATGCTTTGTTTTAATTAGACAGTCGGATTCCCCAAGTCCGTGCCAGTTCTGAATTGATTGTTAATTGATAATCGTTATAATTTAAAAGAACTAATTGGTTTGACCCAACTAGTATTCTTAAAAATTTTAGCAAGAAAGTTCCACAATTGGCTACGTAACTAAACTATCCGGGGAACAAATAACTACCATAAATGGTAGAAATTCTATTTACCCAGAACGAGCACATAAACCATGTTATTGTTTCCCAATCAAGCCCGACTATCTCAATCTTCAGAGCCAATCCTTATCCCGAAGTTACGGATCTAATTTGCCGACTTCCCTTACCTACATTATTCTATCGACTAGAGACTCTTCACCTTGGAGACCAGCTGCGGATATTGGTACGGCCTGTTGAGAAGTTTGCGTATCCCCACCATAAATTTTCAAGGTCCGAGGAGAAAATATCGACACAACAGTATATGTCATGCTCTTCTAGCCCATCTACCATATCTCTCTGCGAAAGACTTCCATGGTAGTACGGCTATAAAACAGAAAAGAAAACTCTTCCGATATCTCTCGACGGCTTCTTTATGGTCGTTCCTGTTGCCAGGATGAGCACGAGGCCCATATTTAATAACAAACGGATACTCAACAGGTTACGGAATTGGAACCGTATTCCCTTTCGTTCAAAATTATCAAGTGTTTTATACTTATATTTAAATTGATGACATTTTTTATTCACTTGAAAATTTTCGGCTTTCGCCTTGAACTTAGGACCGACTAACTCGTGATCAACCACTGTTCACACGAAACCCTTCTCCACTTCAGTCCTCCAAGGTCTCATTCGATTATTTGCTACTACCACCAAGATCTGTACCAATAGCGGCTCCATGCAGGCTTACGCCAAACACTTCTAAGCACACCATTGTACCTTCCTACTCACTAAAGTTTCAAAATTTATATCACAAGTAATATAAATCATCTACTTTAGCGGTAATGTATAGGTATACAACTTAAGCGCCATCCATTTTAAGGGCTAGTTGCTTCGGCAGGTGAGTTGTTACACACTCCTTAGCGGATTTCGACTTCCATGATCACCGTCCTGCTGTTTTAAGCAACCAACGCCTTTCATGGTTTCTGTATGAGTTGTTAATTTGGGCACCGTAACATTACGTTTGGTTCATCCCACAGCGCCAGTTCTGCTTACCAAAAGTGGCCCACTGGGCACATTATATCATAACCTTAAACTTCATATCAAGAAAGTTAAGGTTCTTACCCATTTAAAGTTTGAGAATAGGTTAAGATCGTTTCGACCCTAAGGCCTCTAATCATTCGCTTTACCAGATAAGATTATTTTATATAATATTTCAATGCACCAGCTATCCTGAGGGAAACTTCGGAAGGAACCAGCTACTAGATGGTTCGATTGGTCTTTCGCCCCTATACTCAATTCTGACAATCGATTTGCACGTCAGAACTGTTTCGGTCTTCCATCAGGGTTTCCCCTGACTTCAACCTGATCAAGTATAGTTCACCATCTTTCGGGTCACAGCATATATGCTCAAGGTACGTTCCAGTTAGAGGCATAAATAATATAAATATTATTATACATAACTATATAGAGCGCCCCGGGATTGTGTTAATTAACTATAAATAGCTAAAAAACTAATCCCATTAATAGTCAAGTTAATTACGCTATTAGGTTTTTATTCCCAATAACTTGCACATATGTTAGACTCCTTGGTCCGTGTTTCAAGACGGGTCCCGAAGGTATCCTGAATCTTTCGCATTGTTAATCGTACAAGTGCATATAATAAACACAAAAATCAATGATAATTATGCCATTATATATTTACGAATAAATAACGCACTGTAGTCATATAAGTCTATCAACACTTTATCAAATTAATGACATTTATTTTATGTTAAAATGCAAGCATAATAATTTAAATAAACTATAAGCCATATTTTATGATAAATTTTTGTATGCTAATAGATTACAATGTCCTTATATGGAAAAAATGCACACTATTATTATAATATTGTTTAAATATTACAACTCTAATGATGAATTTTCCATAACGGATATTCAGGTTCATCGGGCTTAACCTCTAAGCAGTTTCACGTACTATTTAACTCTCTATTCAGAGTTCTTTTCAACTTTCCCTCACGGTACTTGTTTACTATCGGTCTCATGGTTATATTTAGTTTTAGATGGAGTTTACCACCCACTTAGTGCTGCACTATCAAGCAACACGACTCTTTGGAAACACCATCTAGTAATCATTAACGTTATACGGGCCTGGCACCCTCTATGGGTAAATGGCCTCATTTAAGAAGGACTTAAATCGTTAATTTCTCATACTAGAATATTGATGTTCCATACACTGCATCTCACATTTGCCATAAAGACAAAGTGACTTAGTGCTGAACTGATTTCTTTTCGCTCGCCGCTACTAAGAAAATCCTTGTTAGTTTCTTTTCCTCCCCTAATTAATATGCTTAAATTCAGGGGGTAGTCCCATATGAGTTGAGGTTGTTTATATACATAAATATTAAATTGAATGTGTTGTGTGTTTCTCACAATTAAGTAAGAAAACAAACACAAACAACTTTGAAACCATTAAAAATTCTTTTTTTTATGATTTTTCATATATATTAAAATTTCTTTGCTTCATTTTTAATATAAAAAAAAGAACCCAAAGAGAAATATTATATACAACAATTTTCTTCCCGCATCAGTAATAAGAGGCAATTCTAGATGAAAAATTTACAATTTTTTATGCTAGACATTCCTCAGTATTATTTGATTTGAAAAAGAAAGTATTTCTCTTCGTTTTTCTCATACAAATATGTGAGATAATGTGTTTCATTTATTATTAATATTATGAATATATAAAAATATATCCAATAATATACCATGTGCATAAAATTTCGAAAAACTTTAAACAACTTATTTAGCATAGTCTTACAACCCTCAACCATATGTAGTCCAAGCAGCACTTTAAAATTAATTAAAGTACAT
>JAEIFV010000164.1:347500-367500 GCA_018904265.1 Lordiphosa collinella | reverse complement strand
AACCATAACTGATATAATGAGCCTTTTGCGGTTTCACTTTTAATTCGTGTGTACTTAGACATGCATGGCTTAATCTTTGAGACAAGCATATAACTACTGGCAGGATCAACCAGAATAATGTTTTTGTTTTTTTGTGTTTAAATGTGTAATAAATGACAACTAAATATATTTTTGAATAAGCAATATATTATAGATTTCAAAATTAAATAACGAACTCGGCCAATTTTTCTATAGCATTCAAGTTCGTATTTTTATGGCTAATATTTATCTATATAAATTTTTTGTTCAAAAATATGTTTTTATTTTCACTTAATATAATATATCTCACGTGATCTTGTTTATCCATTTGTTTGAAATAAACATAGTTATTTTGATTACAAATTAATAATTTGCAAGCAATGTATTAAAAATGTGATAAATATATATTAAGTAAAACTCTATACTCACAACCACTGCGAATGTATAGTTTGAAGGGAACTACTCCCAACTTATTTAAATTGATACGTTGATTATAAACGTAGGTATTAACGATTAAGAGAGCCTTTAATTAATGCATATAAAAGTGTTATAACTTAATTAACACTTTCATATACCTTGGCGACACCGCCTCTCAAAATCCACAATGGTACATGTCTATCGCTGCCAAGCATTTATATTAAAGATTAATAACGACATTTTTTGGTACCATCTCACTCCTTTACAAAGCATGTGCAGTGGTCAACGTATCCAACCCCACTACACAATACTTTAGATGAGCGAACAACCACTCACCATGTATAGGTTTTTGGGCAACAGTTCCCGATATCGGTCTTTTATGTTTGAAGGTACCACTTACGTAAGGGTCCATAAATGTATTATAAAAATACTCCACTACTTTGTTTTAATGTATATAACTTGACATTGCCGCGCATGGCATGTTTTAATTCATATGGTCTTGGGTGTATAAATAGTTTTATCCATATGATATGCCATGCGCGACACACTCTCATACTCTTTTTAGACAGGGGTCCGCAGGGTTGTCAAGCCCGTCATGATGTCCCTCAATCATCATGCCCCTTGCGGGATATAATATATATAAACTCACTAAAGCCGGCATGGCATGCTTAAATTCATATGGAATTGTGTTATAATAATTTTACCCATATGACATGCCATGCGCGACCATCACTCCTATATAGGTTTTTGGTCACCATTGCCAGCCATCGGTGGTTTAAGCTTCGTAGTACCACTTACGTAAGGTTATTTTCATGTATCATGAAAAATACTCACTTATTTTTATTTAATATATATAAACTCACTACAGCCGGCATGGCATGCTTAAATTCATATGGAATTGTGTTATAATAATTTTGATCCATATGACATGCCATGCGCGACCGTCACCCCTATATAGGTTTTTGGTCACCATTGCCAGCCATCGGTGGTTTAAGCTTCGTAGTACCACTAAAGTAAGGTTATTTTCATGTATCATGAAAAATACTCACTTATTTTTATTTAATATATATAAACTCACTACAGCCGGCATGGCATGCTTAAATTCATATGGAATTGTGTTATAATAATTTTGATCCATATGACATGCCATGCGCGACCGTCACCCCTATATAGGTTTTTGGTCACCATTGCCAGCCATCGGTGGTTTAAGCTTCGTAGTACCACTAAAGTAAGGTTATTTTCATGTATCATGAAAAATACTCACTTATTTTTATTTAATATATATAAACTCACTACAGCCGGCATGGCATGCTTAAATTCATATGGAATTGTGTTATAATAATTTTGATCCATATGACATGCCATGCGCGACCGTCACCCCTATATAGGTTTTTGGTCACCATTGCCAGCCATCGGTGGTTTAAGCTTCGTAGTACCACTAAAGTAAGGTTATTTTCATGTATCATGAAAAATACTCACTTATTTTTATTTAATATATATAAACTCACTACAGCCGGCATGGCATGCTTAAATTCATATGGAATTGTGTTATAATAATTTTGATCCATATGACATGCCATGCGCGACCGTCACCCCTATATAGGTTTTTGGTCACCATTGCCAGCCATCGGTGGTTTAAGCTTCGTAGTACCACTAAAGTAAGGTTATTTTCATGTATCATGAAAAATACTCACTTATTTTTATTTAATATATATAAACTCACTACAGCCGGCATGGCATGCTTAAATTCATATGGAATTGTGTTATAATAATTTTGATCCATATGACATGCCATGCGCGACCGTCACCCCTATATAGGTTTTTGGTCACCATTGCCAGCCATCGGTGGTTTAAGCTTGTAGACCACTAAAGTAAGGTTATTTTCATGTATCATGAAAAATACTCACTTATTTTTATTTAATATATATAAACTCACTACAGCCGGCATGGCATGCTTAAATTCATATGGAATTGTGTTATAATAATTTTGATCCATATGACATGCCATGCCGACCGTCACCCCTATAGGTTTTTGGTCACCATTGCCAGCCGTCGGTGGTTTAAGCTTCGTAGTACCACTAAAGTAAGGTTATTTTCATGTATCATGAAAAATACTCACTTATTTTTATTTAATATATATAAACTCACTACAGCCGGCATGGCATGCTTAAATTCATATGGAATTGTGTTATAATAATTTTGATCCATATGACATGCCATGCGCGACCGTCACCCCTATATAGGTTTTTGGTCACCATTGCCAGCCGTCGGTGGTTTAAGCTTCGTAGTACCACTAAAGTAAGGTTATTTTCATGTATCATGAAAAATACTCACTTATTTTTATTTAATATATATAAACTCACTACAGCCGGCATGGCATGCTTAAATTCATATGGAATTGTGTTATAATAATTTTGATCCATATGACATGCCATGCGCGACCGTCACCCCTATATAGGTTTTTGGTCACCATGTCCAGCCGTCGGTGGTTTAAGCTTCGTGGTGCCACTAAAGTAAGGTTATTTTCATGTATTATGAAAAATTCTCACTTATTTTTATTTAATATATATAAACTCACTACAGCCGGCATGGCATGCTTAAATTCATATGGAATTGGGTGTTTTAATAATTTTAGCCATTTGACATGTCATGCGCGACCTCACTCCTATATAGGTTTTTGGTCACCATTTCTCGTAATCGGTCATTTAGCTATATGAAAATTGTTTTACCCTTGTTATTTTTCTTCATAATACAACCATAACCATACAAAATATGATTTTTTCAAAAAATTTTTTTTAATATCATTAAAATTTTTAGCCTTGCTGTTTTTATTCATAATGCAAGCATAAATATATAAAAAAAAATTTTCAAAAAAAAAATTTTTTTCATAAATATTTTTCTTCATTAATTTAGGCTATGGAGCACTAAATTTTTTTACAATTCTTTTTTTCTGTATTTCATTAAAATTTTTTGCCATGCTATTTTTGTTCATTAAATTAGGCTTTAGTGCACTTAATTTTTTCCAATACTTGTTTCTCCAAAATTTTTTACTTCATAATCATTCTTAGCTGTGTTATTTTTCTTCATTAAGGCAAACATAAGCTCAAGTAAAATTTTTTCAAAAAATTTTTTTGATTTCATACAAATTTTTAGCCTTGTTATTTTTCTTCACTATGCACAATGCATAAGCATATGAAAATTTTTTTGCAAAAAAATTTTTTTTGTTTCATTCGAATTTTTAGCCTTGTTATTTTTCTTCATTAATTTAGGCTGTAGTGCACTAAATTTTTTTCATTCAAATTTTTAGCAGTCTTATTACTTTGCGTCACTAATAAGATGACGAGACGTTTTGCTACCTTAATATCTAACGATATTGTATTATTGATGTCTTATTTAAAAATCATGTGTAGTGAAAAATTCACTACACATGATAGGTGAACGCACAACCGTTCACCATATATAGGTTTTTGGTCAACGCATCTTTACGTCGGTCATTTAAGCTATGAGGTATCATTAAATTAAAATTTGTACCTATGTTATTTTTTTTCTACAAGTAATGTAAAATTCAACAAGTTTTTTTTTCAAAATATTTTTCATTAATTCACTCACATTTAATTTAAACATAATCATATGAATCTCGCTAAGAACAAATTAAAATTTTTTTTCTAAGTTGATAAACGTTTATAAAGAGAATCTTTGTGTTAACAAAGTTTAATAATTGCACCTAAAAGAATTTGATGGGAAGAGGAATTTTTTTTTCTATGTTCATATGTTCATTCATATTTTTTTTTCTAAGTTCATATGCTCTCATATAGAGAATACTTTTGTTTCATTCAGTTAATGCGCGTCACTAAGTAGATGACGATGCGTTTGGCAATCTGAAGAGTGTTCATAAATTCTCATATAAGAATATATGTGATAGGAAGAGGAATGTTTTTTCTATGTTCATATGTTCACTCAAATTTTTTTCTAAGTTCATATGCTCTCATATAGAGATACATACAGTTCATGTGCGTCACTAATAGATGACGATGCATTTGGCTACCATAAGAATGTTTATAAATTCTCATATTACAATATATGTGATAGGAAGAGAAATTTTTTTTTCTATGTTCATATGTTCACTCATATTTTTTTCTAAGTTCATATGCTCTCATATAGAGATACATACAGTTCATGTGCGTCACTAATAGATGACGATGCATTTGGCTACCATAAGAATGTTTATAAATTCTCATATTACAATATATATGTGATAGGAAGAGAAATTTTTTTTCTATGTTCATATGTTCGTTCATATTATTTTTTCTAAGTTCATATGCTCTCATACAGAGATATATACAGTTCATGCGCGTCACTAATTAGATGACGATGCATTTGGCTACCTTAACAAAGTTCATAGATCCTCATAGAGAGAATATATGTTTGTTCATATGGTTATTTGGGCGGCTTTTATTATTGTATTTATTATATGGTTAGGTTTCTTGTTTGCAAACATGCATGTATAACTATTAACAGCATCAAATGTATATCAAGTATACATAAGACGTGTTCGTCGTCATACATGCATGTATTTGTTTTATCGAATCATCAAGCAAAGGATAAGCTTCAGTGGATCGCAGTATGGCAGCTGCTCAACCACTTACAACACCTTGCCTGTTACAAAAGTCGTTTACAATTGATTCTAGGCTTTGTCATTGTATTAAATAATGTTTTAATATGTAACTAGCGCGGCATCAGGTGATCGAAGATCCTCCCAATTTACTATGTTACAAGTAACATTGGCATCACATCCATTGTCGTTCATAAAATGAATTATAAACTTTTAATGGTTTAGAAGCCATACAATGCAAATTGCCCCTTATTTATCATTGCAGTCCAGCACGGATACGACCTTAGAGGCGTTCAGGCATAATCCAACGGACGTAGCGTCATACCACTGTTCGCTCGAACAAGTATTGTGCCATTGGTCCGTACCTGCGGTTCCTCTCGTACTACGCAGGAATGCTGTCGCAACAACGTTTTGTCATTAGTAGGGTAAAACTAACCTGTCTCACGACGGTCTAAACCCAGCTCACGTTCCCTTGCATGGGTGAACAATCCAACGCTTGGTGAATTTTGCTTCACAATGATAGGAAGAGCCGACATCGAAGGATCAAAAAGCGACGTCGCTATGAACGCTTGGCCGCCACAAGCCAGTTATCCCTATGGTAACTTTTCTGACACCTCTTGTTAAAAACTCTTTAAACCAAAAGGATCGATAGGCCGAGCTTTTGCTGTCCCTGTGTGTACTGAACACCGAGATCAAGTCAGCATTTGCCCTTTTGCTCTATGTGTGGTTTCTGTCCGCACTGAGCTGGCCTTGGGACACCTCCGTTATTATTTGAGAGATGTACCGCCCCAGTCAAACTCCCTACCTGGCAATGTCCTTGAATTGGATCATACCTGAGTAATTGGAGTTATACCAAATTTTCAATTTGAAAACACATAAATGCATTCTCTTATTAAAGAATTTGTTTGCGATTATATAACAAACTCGTGATACTTTGATCAAGAAGCTTGCATCAAAACCCAATACCATAAGATATAATAAATATATCCGTATAATGGCTAGGAAATGATACACGTTCCATTTAATCAAGTAAGTAAGGAAACAATAAGAGTAGTGGTATTTCATTGTCGATACCAAGCCGAGGCCTAATATCTCCCACTTATTCTACACCTCTTATGTCTCCTTACACTGCCAGATTAGAGTCAAGCTCAAAAGGGTCTTCTTTCCCCGCTAATTATTCCAAGCCCGTTCCCTTGGCTGTGGTTTCGCTAGATAGTAGATAGGGACAGTAGGAATCTCGTTAATCCATTCATGCGCGTCACTAATTAGATGACGAGGCATTTGGCTACCTTAAGAGAGTCATAGTTACTCCCGCCGTTGACCCGCGCTTACTTGAATTTCTTCACTTTGACATTCAGAGCACTGGGCAGAAATCACATTGTGTCAACACCCGCTAGGGCCATCACAATGCTTTGTTTTAATTAGACAGTCGGATTCCCCAAGTCCGTGCCAGTTCTGAATTGATTGTTAATTGATAATCGTTATAATTTAAAAGAACTAATTGGTTTGACCCAACTAGTATTCTTAAAAATTTTAGCAAGAAAGTTCCACAATTGGCTACGTAACTAAACTATCCGGGGAACAAATAACTACCATAAATGGTAGAAATTCTATTTACCCAGAACGAGCACATAAACCATGTTATTGTTTCCCAATCAAGCCCGACTATCTCAATCTTCAGAGCCAATCCTTATCCCGAAGTTACGGATCTAATTTGCCGACTTCCCTTACCTACATTATTCTATCGACTAGAGACTCTTCACCTTGGAGACCAGCTGCGGATATTGGTACGGCCTGTTGAGAAGTTTGCGTATCCCCACCATAAATTTTCAAGGTCCGAGGAGAAAATATCGACACAACAGTATATGTCATGCTCTTCTAGCCCATCTACCATATCTCTCTGCGAAAGACTTCCATGGTAGTACGGCTATAAAACAGAAAAGAAAACTCTTCCGATATCTCTCGACGGCTTCTTTATGGTCGTTCCTGTTGCCAGGATGAGCACGAGGCCCATATTTAATAACAAACGGATACTCAACAGGTTACGGAATTGGAACCGTATTCCCTTTCGTTCAAAATTATCAAGTGTTTTATACTTATATTTAAATTGATGACATTTTTTATTCACTTGAAAATTTTCGGCTTTCGCCTTGAACTTAGGACCGACTAACTCGTGATCAACCACTGTTCACACGAAACCCTTCTCCACTTCAGTCCTCCAAGGTCTCATTCGATTATTTGCTACTACCACCAAGATCTGTACCAATAGCGGCTCCATGCAGGCTTACGCCAAACACTTCTAAGCACACCATTGTACCTTCCTACTCACTAAAGTTTCAAAATTTATATCACAAGTAATATAAATCATCTACTTTAGCGGTAATGTATAGGTATACAACTTAAGCGCCATCCATTTTAAGGGCTAGTTGCTTCGGCAGGTGAGTTGTTACACACTCCTTAGCGGATTTCGACTTCCATGATCACCGTCCTGCTGTTTTAAGCAACCAACGCCTTTCATGGTTTCTGTATGAGTTGTTAATTTGGGCACCGTAACATTACGTTTGGTTCATCCCACAGCGCCAGTTCTGCTTACCAAAAGTGGCCCACTGGGCACATTATATCATAACCTTAAACTTCATATCAAGAAAGTTAAGGTTCTTACCCATTTAAAGTTTGAGAATAGGTTAAGATCGTTTCGACCCTAAGGCCTCTAATCATTCGCTTTACCAGATAAGATTATTTTATATAATATTTCAATGCACCAGCTATCCTGAGGGAAACTTCGGAAGGAACCAGCTACTAGATGGTTCGATTGGTCTTTCGCCCCTATACTCAATTCTGACAATCGATTTGCACGTCAGAACTGTTTCGGTCTTCCATCAGGGTTTCCCCTGACTTCAACCTGATCAAGTATAGTTCACCATCTTTCGGGTCACAGCATATATGCTCAAGGTACGTTCCAGTTAGAGGCATAAATAATATAAATATTATTATACATAACTATATAGAGCGCCCCGGGATTGTGTTAATTAACTATAAATAGCTAAAAAACTAATCCCATTAATAGTCAAGTTAATTACGCTATTAGGTTTTTATTCCCAATAACTTGCACATATGTTAGACTCCTTGGTCCGTGTTTCAAGACGGGTCCCGAAGGTATCCTGAATCTTTCGCATTGTTAATCGTACAAGTGCATATAATAAACACAAAAATCAATGATAATTATGCCATTATATATTTACGAATAAATAACGCACTGTAGTCATATAAGTCTATCAACACTTTATCAAATTAATGACATTTATTTTATGTTAAAATGCAAGCATAATAATTTAAATAAACTATAAGCCATATTTTATGATAAATTTTTGTATGCTAATAGATTACAATGTCCTTATATGGAAAAAATGCACACTATTATTATAATATTGTTTAAATATTACAACTCTAATGATGAATTTTCCATAACGGATATTCAGGTTCATCGGGCTTAACCTCTAAGCAGTTTCACGTACTATTTAACTCTCTATTCAGAGTTCTTTTCAACTTTCCCTCACGGTACTTGTTTACTATCGGTCTCATGGTTATATTTAGTTTTAGATGGAGTTTACCACCCACTTAGTGCTGCACTATCAAGCAACACGACTCTTTGGAAACACCATCTAGTAATCATTAACGTTATACGGGCCTGGCACCCTCTATGGGTAAATGGCCTCATTTAAGAAGGACTTAAATCGTTAATTTCTCATACTAGAATATTGATGTTCCATACACTGCATCTCACATTTGCCATAAAGACAAAGTGACTTAGTGCTGAACTGATTTCTTTTCGCTCGCCGCTACTAAGAAAATCCTTGTTAGTTTCTTTTCCTCCCCTAATTAATATGCTTAAATTCAGGGGGTAGTCCCATATGAGTTGAGGTTGTTTATATACATAAATATTAAATTGAATGTGTTGTGTGTTTCTCACAATTAAGTAAGAAAACAAACACAAACAACTTTGAAACCATTAAAAATTCTTTTTTTATGATTTTTCATATATATTAAAATTTCTTTGCTTCATTTTTAATATAAAAAAAAGAACCCAAAGAGAAATATTATATACAACAATTTTCTTCCCGCATCAGTAATAAGAGGCAATTCTAGATGAAAAATTTACAATTTTTTATGCTAGACATTCCTCAGTATTATTTGATTTGAAAAAGAAAGTATTTCTCTTCGTTTTTCTCATACAAATATGTGAGATAATGTGTTTCATTTATTATTAATATTATGAATATATAAAAATATATCCAATAATATACCATGTGCATAAAATTTCGAAAAACTTTAAACAACTTATTTAGCATAGTCTTACAACCCTCAACCATATGTAGTCCAAGCAGCACTTTAAAATTAATTAAAGTACATAACAGCATGGACTGCGATATGCGTTCAAAATGTCGATGTTCATGTGTCCTGCAGTTCACACGATGACGCACAGTTTGCTGCGTTCTTCATCGACCCATGAGCCGAGTGATCCACCGCTTAGAGTGATATATTTATTTAATGTATTTCGTCAAATGTGTTTTTATTGAAAGAAATTAAAAATACACCATTTTACTGGCATATATCAATTCCTTCAATAAAATTTTTTTTATACCTAAACTAATGTTGCGAAATGTCTTAGTTTCACATATCTGATGAATACCGGTTGATAGTCAATGAGTTTTATAGGCAAATGTTTGATATCAATCAATATATGTGAAGCATTAACCTGAACGCAGGTACAACATTATATTTAGGTTGTTGCATTAACCAATGTATGCACATAACAATGATGAACAATACATTATCGCAACGCATGTATATTATGGTACATATACACGCAGTGTTTTATTTTTGTTTTTTGTGTCTTTTTATATATAATATCTCATACGTGTATAATGGATGAACAGCTTTTTTTATTATACATATATTTTTTAGCGAGAAATATATATTATTGTGGTAAATTTGTATTATTATGTATTTAATAACGGTTGGAACATACAATAATGATCCTTCCGCAGGTTCACCTACGGAAACCTTGTTACGACTTTTACTTCCTCTAAATAATCAAGTTCGGTCAACTTTTGCGAAACAACCGTAACACGCAAGGCGTCACAGTGATCACGTCCGGAGACCTCACTAAATAATTCAATCGGTAGTAGCGACGGGCGGTGTGTACAAAGGGCAGGGACGTAATCAATGCGAGTTAATGACTCACACTTACTGGGAATTCCAAGTTCATGTGAACAGTTTCAGTTCACAATCCCAAGCATGAAAGTGGTTCAGCGGTTTACCCGGACCTCTCGGTCTAGGAAATACACGTTGATACTTTCATTGTAGCGCGGTGCAGCCCAGGACATCTAAGGGCATCACAGACCTGTTATTGCTCAATCTCATTATTGCTAGACGCAATTTGTCCATTTAAGAAGCTAGTGTCCTTATAATGGGACAAACCAACAGGTACGGCTCCACTTACATAAACACATTCAAACACAAGAAACATTTTACTGCCACCATGAATGAAGGCTATATAAGCTTCAACACCATAATCCTGAAGATATCTATTTAATATATTTGAGTCTCGTTCGTTATCGGAATTAACCAGACAAATCACTCCACGAACTAAGAACGGCCATGCACCACCACCCATAGATTCGAGAAAGAGCTATCAATCTGTCTTACACACTTATGTTCGGACCTGGTAAGTTTTCCCGTGTTGAGTCAAATTAAGCCGCAGGCTCCACTCCTGGTGGTGCCCTTCCGTCAATTCCTTTAAGTTTCAGCTTTGCAACCATACTTCCCCCGAGCCCAAAAGCTTTGGTTTCCCGGGAAGCGACTGAGAGAGCCATAAAAGTAGCTACACCCAATTGCTAGCTGGCATCGTTTATGGTTAGAACTAGGGCGGTATCTGATCGCCTTCGAACCTCTAACTTTCGTTCTTGATTAATGAAAACATCTTTGGCAAATGCTTTCGCTTAAGTTAGTCTTACGACGGTCCAAGAATTTCACCTCTCGCGTCGTAATACTAATGCCCCCAAACTGCTTCTATTTATCATTACCTCTTGATCTGAAAACCAATGAAAGCAGAACAGAGGTCTTATTTCATTATCCCATGCACAGAATATTCAGGCATTTGAAGCCTGCTTTAAGCACTCTAATTTGTTCAAAGTAATTGTACCGGCCCACAATAACACTCGATGAAGAGCACTAATGCAGGTTTTTAAATAGGAGGAATACATAAAAAAATACAAGTATTTAATCATATATAAGAACTCCACCGGTAATACGCTTACATACATAAAGGTATAGTACGAACTACAATTGTATGTTGTACTACCCGTATGAAGCACAAGTTCAACTACGAACGTTTTAACCGCAACAACTTTAATATACGCTATTGGAGCTGGAATTACCGCGGCTGCTGGCACCAGACTTGCCCTCCAATAGGTCCTTGTTAAAGGATTTAAAGTGTACTCATTCCAATTACAGGGCCTCGGATATGAGTCCTGTATTGTTATTTTTCGTCACTACCTCCCCGAGCTGGGAGTGGGTAATTTACGCGCCTGCTGCCTTCCTTAGATGTGGTAGCCGTTTCTCAGGCTCCCTCTCCGGAATCGAACCCTGATTCCCCGTTACCCGTTGCAACCATGGTAGTCCTAGATACTACCATCAAAAGTTGATAGGGCAGACATTTGAAAGATCTGTCGTCGGTACAAGACCATACGATCTGCATGTTATCTAGAGTTCAACCAGTATAACGATCTTGCGATCGCTTGGTTTTAGCCTAATAAAAGCACACGTCCCAAAAGATCCGTGTTTTAATTGCATGTATTAGCTCTAGAATTACCACAGTTATCCAAGTAACTGTTAACGATCTAAGGAACCATAACTGATATAATGAGCCTTTTGCGGTTTCACTTTTAATTCGTGTGTACTTAGACATGCATGGCTTAATCTTTGAGACAAGCATATAACTACTGGCAGGATCAACCAGAATAATGTTTTTGTTTTTTTGTGTTTAAATGTGTAATAAATGACAACTAAATATATTTTTGAATAAGCAATATATTATAGATTTCAAAATTAAATAACGAACTCGGCCAATTTTTCTATAGCATTCAAGTTCGTATTTTTATGGCTAATATTTATCTATATAAATTTTTTGTTCAAAAATATGTTTTTATTTTCACTTAATATAATATATCTCACGTGATCTTGTTTATCCATTTGTTTGAAATAAACATAGTTATTTTGATTACAAATTAATAATTTGCAAGCAATGTATTAAAAATGTGATAAATATATATTAAGTAAAACTCTATACTCACAACCACTGCGAATGTATAGTTTGAAGGGAACTACTCCCAACTTATTTAAATTGATACGTTGATTATAAACGTAGGTATTAACGATTAAGAGAGCCTTTAATTAATGCATATAAAAGTGTTATAACTTAATTAACACTTTCATATACCTTGGCGACACCGCCTCTCAAAATCCACAATGGTACATGTCTATCGCTGCCAAGCATTTATATTAAAGATTAATAACGACATTTTTTGGTACCATCTCACTCCTTTACAAAGCATGTGCAGTGGTCAACGTATCCAACCCCACTACACAATACTTTAGATGAGCGAACAACCACTCACCATGTATAGGTTTTTGGGCAACAGTTCCCGATATCGGTCTTTTATGTTTGAAGGTACCACTTACGTAAGGGTCCATAAATGTATTATAAAAATACTCCACTACTTTGTTTTAATGTATATAACTTGACATTGCCGCGCATGGCATGTTTTAATTCATATGGTCTTGGGTGTATAAATAGTTTTATCCATATGATATGCCATGCGCGACACACTCTCATACTCTTTTTAGACAGGGGTCCGCAGGGTTGTCAAGCCCGTCATGATGTCCCTCAATCATCATGCCCCTTGCGGGATATAATATATATAAACTCACTAAAGCCGGCATGGCATGCTTAAATTCATATGGAATTGTGTTATAATAATTTTACCCATATGACATGCCATGCGCGACCATCACTCCTATATAGGTTTTTGGTCACCATTGCCAGCCATCGGTGGTTTAAGCTTCGTAGTACCACTTACGTAAGGTTATTTTCATGTATCATGAAAAATACTCACTTATTTTTATTTAATATATATAAACTCACTACAGCCGGCATGGCATGCTTAAATTCATATGGAATTGTGTTATAATAATTTTGATCCATATGACATGCCATGCGCGACCGTCACCCCTATATAGGTTTTTGGTCACCATTGCCAGCCATCGGTGGTTTAAGCTTCGTAGTACCACTAAAGTAAGGTTATTTTCATGTATCATGAAAAATACTCACTTATTTTTATTTAATATATATAAACTCACTACAGCCGGCATGGCATGCTTAAATTCATATGGAATTGTGTTATAATAATTTTGATCCATATGACATGCCATGCGCGACCGTCACCCCTATATAGGTTTTTGGTCACCATTGCCAGCCATCGGTGGTTTAAGCTTCGTAGTACCACTAAAGTAAGGTTATTTTCATGTATCATGAAAAATACTCACTTATTTTTATTTAATATATATAAACTCACTACAGCCGGCATGGCATGCTTAAATTCATATGGAATTGTGTTATAATAATTTTGATCCATATGACATGCCATGCGCGACCGTCACCCCTATATAGGTTTTTGGTCACCATTGCCAGCCATCGGTGGTTTAAGCTTCGTAGTACCACTAAAGTAAGGTTATTTTCATGTATCATGAAAAATACTCACTTATTTTTATTTAATATATATAAACTCACTACAGCCGGCATGGCATGCTTAAATTCATATGGAATTGTGTTATAATAATTTTGATCCATATGACATGCCATGCGCGACCGTCACCCCTATATAGGTTTTTGGTCACCATTGCCAGCCATCGGTGGTTTAAGCTTCGTAGTACCACTAAAGTAAGGTTATTTTCATGTATCATGAAAAATACTCACTTATTTTTATTTAATATATATAAACTCACTACAGCCGGCATGGCATGCTTAAATTCATATGGAATTGTGTTATAATAATTTTGATCCATATGACATGCCATGCGCGACCGTCACCCCTATATAGGTTTTTGGTCACCATTGCCAGCCATCGGTGGTTTAAGCTTCGTAGTACCACTAAAGTAAGGTTATTTTCATGTATCATGAAAAATACTCACTTATTTTTATTTAATATATATAAACTCACTACAGCCGGCATGGCATGCTTAAATTCATATGGAATTGTGTTATAATAATTTTGATCCATATGACATGCCATGCGCGACCGTCACCCCTATATAGGTTTTTGGTCACCATTGCCAGCCGTCGGTGGTTTAAGCTTCGTAGTACCACTAAAGTAAGGTTATTTTCATGTATCATGAAAAATACTCACTTATTTTTATTTAATATATATAAACTCACTACAGCCGGCATGGCATGCTTAAATTCATATGGAATTGTGTTATAATAATTTTGATCCATATGACATGCCATGCGGACCGTCACCCCTATATAGGTTTTTGGTCACCATTGCCAGCCGTCGGTGGTTTAAGCTTCGTAGTACCACTAAAGTAAGGTTATTTTCATGTATCATGAAAAATACTCACTTATTTTTATTTAATATATATAAACTCACTACAGCCGGCATGGCATGCTTAAATTCATATGGAATTGTGTTATAATAATTTTGATCCATATGACATGCCATGCGCGACCGTCACCCCTATATAGGTTTTTGGTCACCATGTCCAGCCGTCGGTGGTTTAAGCTTCGTGGTGCCACTAAAGTAAGGTTATTTTCATGTATTATGAAAAATTCTCACTTATTTTTATTTAATATATATAAACTCACTACAGCCGGCATGGCATGCTTAAATTCATATGGAATTGGGTGTTTTAATAATTTTAGCCATTTGACATGTCATGCGCGACCTCACTCCTATATAGGTTTTTGGTCACCATTTCTCGTAATCGGTCATTTAGCTATATGAAAATTGTTTTACCCTTGTTATTTTTCTTCATAATACAACCATAACCATACAAAATATGATTTTTTCAAAAAATTTTTTTAATATCATTAAAATTTTTAGCCTTGCTGTTTTTATTCATAATGCAAGCATAAATATATAAAAAAAAATTTTCAAAAAAAAAATTTTTTTTCATAAATATTTTTCTTCATTAATTTAGGCTATGGAGCACTAAATTTTTTTACAATTCTTTTTTTCTGTATTTCATTAAAATTTTTTGCCATGCTATTTTTGTTCATTAAATTTTCCAATACTTGTTTCTCAAATTTTTTTTATAATCATTCTTAGCTGTGTTATTTTTTTCATTAAGGCAAACATAAGCTCAAGTAAAATTTTTTCCAAAAAATTTTTTTTTGATTTCATACAAATTTTTTGCCTTGTTATTTTTCTTCACTATGCACAATGCATAAGCATATGAAAATTTTTTTGCAAAAAAAATTTTTTTTGTTTCATTCGAATTTTTAGCCTTGTTATTTTTCTTCATTAATTTAGGCTGTAGTGCACTAAATTTTTTTCATTCAAATTTTTAGCAGTCTTATTACTTTGCGTCACTAATAAGATGACGAGACGTTTTGCTACCTTAATATCTAACGATATTGTATTATTGATGTCTTATTTAAAAATCATGTGTAGTGAAAAATTCACTACACATGATAGGTGAACGCACAACCGTTCACCATATATAGGTTTTTGGTCAACGCATCTTTACGTCGGTCATTTAAGCTATGAGGTATCATTAAATTAAAATTTGTACCTATGTTATTTTTTTTCTACAAGTAATGTAAAATTCAACAAGTTTTTTTTTCAAAATATTTTTCATTAATTCACTCACATTTAATTTAAACATAATCATATGAATCTCGCTAAGAACAAATTAAAATTTTTTTTCTAAGTTGATAAACGTTTATAAAGAGAATCTTTGTGTTAACAAAGTTTAATATTGCCTAAAGAATTTGATGGGAAGAGGAATTTTTTTCTATGTTCATATGTTCATTCATATTTTTTTTTCTAAGTTCATATGCTCTCATATAGAGAATACTTTTGTTTCATTCAGTTAATGCGCGTCACTAAGTAGATGACGATGCGTTTGGCAATCTGAAGAGTGTTCATAAATTCTCATATAAGAATATATGTGATAGGAAGAGGAATGTTTTTTCTATGTTCATATGTTCACTCAAATTTTTTTCTAAGTTCATATGCTCTCATATAGAGATACATACAGTTCATGTGCGTCACTAATAGATGACGATGCATTTGGCTACCATAAGAATGTTTATAAATTCTCATATTACAATATATGTGATAGGAAGAGAAATTTTTTTTTCTATGTTCATATGTTCACTCATATTTTTTTCTAAGTTCATATGCTCTCATATAGAGATACATACAGTTCATGTGCGTCACTAATAGATGACGATGCATTTGGCTACCATAAGAATGTTTATAAATTCTCATATTACAATATATATGTGATAGGAAGAGAAATTTTTTTTCTATGTTCATATGTTCGTTCATATTATTTTTTCTAAGTTCATATGCTCTCATACAGAGATATATACAGTTCATGCGCGTCACTAATTAGATGACGATGCATTTGGCTACCTTAACAAAGTTCATAGATCCTCATAGAGAGAATATATGTTTGTTCATATGGTTATTTGGGCGGCTTTTATTATTGTATTTATTATATGGTTAGGTTTCTTGTTTGCAAACATGCATGTATAACTATTAACAGCATCAAATGTATATCAAGTATACATAAGACGTGTTCGTCGTCATACATGCATGTATTTGTTTTATCGAATCATCAAGCAAAGGATAAGCTTCAGTGGATCGCAGTATGGCAGCTGCTCAACCACTTACAACACCTTGCCTGTTACAAAAGTCGTTTACAATTGATTCTAGGCTTTGTCATTGTATTAAATAATGTTTTAATATGTAACTAGCGCGGCATCAGGTGATCGAAGATCCTCCCAATTTACTATGTTACAAGTAACATTGGCATCACATCCATTGTCGTTCATAAAATGAATTATAAACTTTTAATGGTTTAGAAGCCATACAATGCAAATTGCCCCTTATTTATCATTGCAGTCCAGCACGGATACGACCTTAGAGGCGTTCAGGCATAATCCAACGGACGTAGCGTCATACCACTGTTCGCTCGAACAAGTATTGTGCCATTGGTCCGTACCTGCGGTTCCTCTCGTACTACGCAGGAATGCTGTCGCAACAACGTTTTGTCATTAGTAGGGTAAAACTAACCTGTCTCACGACGGTCTAAACCCAGCTCACGTTCCCTTGCATGGGTGAACAATCCAACGCTTGGTGAATTTTGCTTCACAATGATAGGAAGAGCCGACATCGAAGGATCAAAAAGCGACGTCGCTATGAACGCTTGGCCGCCACAAGCCAGTTATCCCTATGGTAACTTTTCTGACACCTCTTGTTAAAAACTCTTTAAACCAAAAGGATCGATAGGCCGAGCTTTTGCTGTCCCTGTGTGTACTGAACACCGAGATCAAGTCAGCATTTGCCCTTTTGCTCTATGTGTGGTTTCTGTCCGCACTGAGCTGGCCTTGGGACACCTCCGTTATTATTTGAGAGATGTACCGCCCCAGTCAAACTCCCTACCTGGCAATGTCCTTGAATTGGATCATACCTGAGTAATTGGAGTTATACCAAATTTTCAATTTGAAAACACATAAATGCATTCTCTTATTAAAGAATTTGTTTGCGATTATATAACAAACTCGTGATACTTTGATCAAGAAGCTTGCATCAAAACCCAATACCATAAGATATAATAAATATATCCGTATAATGGCTAGGAAATGATACACGTTCCATTTAATCAAGTAAGTAAGGAAACAATAAGAGTAGTGGTATTTCATTGTCGATACCAAGCCGAGGCCTAATATCTCCCACTTATTCTACACCTCTTATGTCTCCTTACACTGCCAGATTAGAGTCAAGCTCAAAAGGGTCTTCTTTCCCCGCTAATTATTCCAAGCCCGTTCCCTTGGCTGTGGTTTCGCTAGATAGTAGATAGGGACAGTAGGAATCTCGTTAATCCATTCATGCGCGTCACTAATTAGATGACGAGGCATTTGGCTACCTTAAGAGAGTCATAGTTACTCCCGCCGTTGACCCGCGCTTACTTGAATTTCTTCACTTTGACATTCAGAGCACTGGGCAGAAATCACATTGTGTCAACACCCGCTAGGGCCATCACAATGCTTTGTTTTAATTAGACAGTCGGATTCCCCAAGTCCGTGCCAGTTCTGAATTGATTGTTAATTGATAATCGTTATAATTTAAAAGAACTAATTGGTTTGACCCAACTAGTATTCTTAAAAATTTTAGCAAGAAAGTTCCACAATTGGCTACGTAACTAAACTATCCGGGGAACAAATAACTACCATAAATGGTAGAAATTCTATTTACCCAGAACGAGCACATAAACCATGTTATTGTTTCCCAATCAAGCCCGACTATCTCAATCTTCAGAGCCAATCCTTATCCCGAAGTTACGGATCTAATTTGCCGACTTCCCTTACCTACATTATTCTATCGACTAGAGACTCTTCACCTTGGAGACCAGCTGCGGATATTGGTACGGCCTGTTGAGAAGTTTGCGTATCCCCACCATAAATTTTCAAGGTCCGAGGAGAAAATATCGACACAACAGTATATGTCATGCTCTTCTAGCCCATCTACCATATCTCTCTGCGAAAGACTTCCATGGTAGTACGGCTATAAAACAGAAAAGAAAACTCTTCCGATATCTCTCGACGGCTTCTTTATGGTCGTTCCTGTTGCCAGGATGAGCACGAGGCCCATATTTAATAACAAACGGATACTCAACAGGTTACGGAATTGGAACCGTATTCCCTTTCGTTCAAAATTATCAAGTGTTTTATACTTATATTTAAATTGATGACATTTTTTATTCACTTGAAAATTTTCGGCTTTCGCCTTGAACTTAGGACCGACTAACTCGTGATCAACCACTGTTCACACGAAACCCTTCTCCACTTCAGTCCTCCAAGGTCTCATTCGATTATTTGCTACTACCACCAAGATCTGTACCAATAGCGGCTCCATGCAGGCTTACGCCAAACACTTCTAAGCACACCATTGTACCTTCCTACTCACTAAAGTTTCAAAATTTATATCACAAGTAATATAAATCATCTACTTTAGCGGTAATGTATAGGTATACAACTTAAGCGCCATCCATTTTAAGGGCTAGTTGCTTCGGCAGGTGAGTTGTTACACACTCCTTAGCGGATTTCGACTTCCATGATCACCGTCCTGCTGTTTTAAGCAACCAACGCCTTTCATGGTTTCTGTATGAGTTGTTAATTTGGGCACCGTAACATTACGTTTGGTTCATCCCACAGCGCCAGTTCTGCTTACCAAAAGTGGCCCACTGGGCACATTATATCATAACCTTAAACTTCATATCAAGAAAGTTAAGGTTCTTACCCATTTAAAGTTTGAGAATAGGTTAAGATCGTTTCGACCCTAAGGCCTCTAATCATTCGCTTTACCAGATAAGATTATTTTATATAATATTTCAATGCACCAGCTATCCTGAGGGAAACTTCGGAAGGAACCAGCTACTAGATGGTTCGATTGGTCTTTCGCCCCTATACTCAATTCTGACAATCGATTTGCACGTCAGAACTGTTTCGGTCTTCCATCAGGGTTTCCCCTGACTTCAACCTGATCAAGTATAGTTCACCATCTTTCGGGTCACAGCATATATGCTCAAGGTACGTTCCAGTTAGAGGCATAAATAATATAAATATTATTATACATAACTATATAGAGCGCCCCGGGATTGT